>RYZW01000421.1:0-36271 GCA_004367215.1 Colletotrichum trifolii
ATTTTACTAAGTACTATAAGAATCTTTATTATAATACTTAGGCTTTTAAGAAGATTTACTACTTCTATTAGGAATTTAAGTAGATATTTACAAATTCTTTTATTAAGTTTGAATTAGCTATAGGATAAGTAAAGGGGTATAACTAGGTAGGGGATATTAAGTTAAATTATTTCTAACTAGTTTTATCTTATTAAATCTAGATAGTTATTATTAGTTATAATATTAGTTAAATAGATTATTATACTACTATTTAATACTACTATATAATTATAATAGACTTCGAGATTCTCAATTTAGAATTATAATACTAGGAATNCCTTAATATAGAGTTATAATACTACGGATAGCTATAGTCTTTTCCCTAGCTAGAACTAATAGTTAATTAGAATAGGGATATATAGATAATAAATATAGGAATAGCCTAGGCTATTAAAATACTAGTATAATACTACTATACTACTACCTCTTTTTACTATAAGGGGTTAAATAAGTAAACTATTATAGCTAATAAACCCTAATTAACTCTTATTATAGGGGTATATAAAGTTTATTAGGTAGACTTTATAATTATCTAGGTATATATATAGGCTAGTATTTATATATATTATAATACTAAAACCTATTTTATTACAGAATATAGAGTATAATTTACCTATTTACTAGTAATTACTAAAACTAATATTTAGGTTTTATAGTTAGATAAAAGGATTATAAATAATAAGAAAAAAACTTAGTTCTCTAGAAAGAGTTCTTTAGGAGGTAAATTAATATAACTATTAAGAATAATATTATAATAATAAATAAGACTAGAAAAAAATAGAAGTAAATAGATAAGTTATTTTTCCTAGTTTCTATATTAATAAATAATAAGTTTCTTTTCTCTATCTAGGTTAATAGTAGTTATAATTATTATAGAGTAATTAGGAAGGAGTTTATAAGATAGTAGAATTTTATATTAATTATATTACTATAATTATACTAAATAGGTATTGTTTTAGGTATTAACTAAGAGATATATTTTACTAAGATTATTAAAATATAGATTAACCTTAATAAGTAAATATTGAAACCTTTTTCTATATAATCCTAGGAATAATATATATAGTTATCTTTAGGAAACTATAATTATAATATTAATAAGTTATTTTAGATTTTATAAAGAATAAGATATAGATAGATTTAGTTAGTAGTTTAATTATCTAAGTTATTAGTAATATATTAAAAGAGATATATATAAATAGGTTTATAGATCTTATTAAGTTACTAGCTATAATATTCTTTAGCTTAAGTAAAAAAGAATATAAGTAATTAATAATTAACTTAATATAGATTAATATAACTTTAATAGTTATATTATTTATAGCTTTAAAGTAATTACTATTTATTTTACTAGTTACTTATACTTCTTTTATAGATTTATTTAATCAAAATAAAGTTTCTAGTTTCCTATTTTATAAAAAGTCCCTTAACTACTATATTTACCTAAAGAAAAGCTTAGATAAAACTAAACTAGACCTATTCTAGAGATTATTTTATAATATACTAAAGGAATTTTTTTTCAAGATCTAATACTAAGTAATAGACTTAATAGATAAAAGATAGGTCTAGACTAGTTTATCTATAACTAGGGTACTTATCTTTTTTATT
The DNA here is from genome assembly GCA_004367215.1 of Colletotrichum trifolii. NCBI lineage: Eukaryota > Fungi > Ascomycota > Sordariomycetes > Glomerellales > Glomerellaceae > Colletotrichum > Colletotrichum trifolii. The sequence continues at coordinate 1,648 of RYZW01000421.1, forward strand.
AAAAACCTAGGTAGAAATAGTAGGTTTATATAGATTATTATATTTTTAATACTATTAGTATTTATAACTATTATTTCTAATTATTAATTAAAGAGATATTATAATTATTATCTAAAGTAATATAGTTTATAAAGGTTAATGTTTATATAGCTTTTTATAAAATTCGTATTATAGAAGAAAATAAGTATAAAACTACTTTTTAGACCTATTATAGTTTATTTAAATAGTTTATTATCTTTTTTAGACTAATACGTATACTTATAATATTCTAAAACTATATTAATAGTATATTCCGGGGTATTCTTAATAACTTTATTATAGTTTACTTAGATAATATCTTTATTTATAATAATAAGTTAAAGTATAATTATAAGGATAAAATTAAGCAAATCTTTAAATAGTTATAAAGGGTTAGTTTATACTTAGATTTAGAGAAATACGAATTCTTAGTAAAATAGATAAANATAACTTTATTATAGCTTACTTAGATAATATCTTTATCTATAGTTATAGGTTAAAATATAACTATAAAGATAAAGTTAAATAAATCTTTAAATAGTTATAAAAAGCTAGGTTATACTTAAACCTAGAAAAGTACGAATTCTTAGTAAAGTAGATAAAGTATCTAAGGTTTATTATTAAGGCGGGGAAAAGTATCTACTATAACCCTGAAAAGGTTAAAGCTATCTAGGAATAGGAAATTCCTAAGAATATCCATAGTATCTAGAGTTTCCTTAGCTTTACGAACTTTTACTATAACCTAATTAACTATTTCTCTAGCTTAATAGAGCCCCTTATTTAACTAATATAGAAAAGGGTACTATTTTACTAGGATACTATATACTAGTAAGTATTTAAAAAGCTTAAGTTTATATTTATCTTAGAACTAGTTATAGCTTAATAGGATCTAGAATAATATATAATAGTAGAAGTAGATTATTTAGGGGTAGTATTAGGTAGTTATTTCTTATAAGGAAATAAGAATAGTATATTATAGCTAGTTATTTAATATTTAGCTAGATTTATACTAATTTAGTAGAACTATACTATTTATAATAAAGAACTACTAGTAGTAGTATTATACCTAAAAGTATAATTAGTAGAATTATAAAGTATAATAAAGATATTTATTATTCTTTCTAACTATAAAACTTTAGAATATTTTATAANATATTAGAATACTTTATAAACCCGAGACTTATTTTAGAATAATAAGCTAAGTAAATAGAAACTTTATTAAAATTTAGTTTTATTTTGAAATATTACTTAAGTTATTTTACTAAATACCTTAATACTCTCTCTTAATAAAACTAAGATAATATAATAGAACTAAAACTTATAATATAAGTCTTCTAGCCTCTTTAAGTTAACTATAAGGATAAGGATAAGTCCTCTCTAGTATTTTTCATTTATAATATATAGATAGAAGGGGGCTAGGAGGGGGCTATACTAGTAGGGGATAACTATTAATATACTACTAGTAAACTACTAGATAGATATACTATATTCTAGGGTACTATATTACTATTACTATAGAACTAAGTAATTATAATAATACTAGTATATAAAGTTTAATTAGATATTATTTACTAAGTAATAAAGATATTTTTTCTAGAAATTTTAATATAGATATAAATAGCTAATTATATAGTAAGAAATAATAGTATTCTATTTTACTAGGGTTAGGTTTAGGTTTTTAAATATAAGCTACTAATAATAGTAATTCTCTAAATAGTTTATGATTTTATAATCTTAGGCTATTTTAGTATTAATTTGATATTTATAGTATTTTTATAAGATTAGTATTAGGATAGTATATTAAGGGATATTAAATATTTTATATAAGTATATAATATTTACTAGTATTTATATAAAGGATAGTAGTATTACTAAAACTTCTTATAACTTTTTCTAATTCTTAATAGGTTCTAGTTATAGATTTCTATTAATTTTATAATAGAATTACTATTTATTATCAAAAGTAACTTAAGATTCTTAATAGTAATTATAAACTAATTATTAAAATATATCTAGCTAGAAATTATAATATCTATAATTACTAAAGTTTATATAGAGAGGTTTTAAGATACCTAATAATAATTCTATAATTTCTTTATATTAATTATTACTAACTATAGATTAGACTAGGTTAATACTTTCTAGATAATATTATACTAGTTAATAGGGGTATAATAGTTTTTATTAATATTATTCTATCCCTAGATAGATAATAGGATAGAGAGGGTAATACCTAAGATCTAGGTTTTCTTATAAATATATATTACTTTCTCGTAATTCAACTAGCTAGCTTATATTACTACTCATTAGTTAGTACTAAATAATAAGGATTTATTAGTAATTAGAATAAGTTTAAATAGGTTTTTAAATAGGTTTAATATTATACCTATCCTATATTCTAAAATAATAGAATAATCTATATATTCTAGTTTAGGATGAACTTTAGTTTTCTTTTCTTATTTAAAAGATAGTATTACTATAGCTTAGGTAGTAATAGTATATATATAATAATATAATAAAATAAGTATAAATAAAATATAATAAATAACTAAGAAGTTCTAAATAGGGGATAAAATATAACTATTACTATACTATATTAAAATAAATTAGCTAAATAAGAAACTTAACTAAATATCTTCTAAGTATAAAATTATTAATATACTAAACCCGTTAAATATTACTTTAGATATCCCTATAAATATCTACTTAATATTCTATATTAATTTTATTAAATAAATAGAAGATAGCCTATTACTATTATAATAATATATAGATATATAACCTAATCCTATCTTAGTTCTAGCTAAGGAGGATAGTAAAGTATATAAAGAATATAATATCGAAGAAATACTAGTAGCGAAAAATGTATTTAAGTAAGGATATAACTATAATATATTAGTTAAATAGAAAAGTTATAATACCTTAATATAAGAACTTTTAGAGAGCTTTACTAATAATAAAACTATAATATAATTTAAATTATAGTATAGAGATATTAGGGAGAATAATAGCTTAATATTAATTTACTAGTAGTAAAAAGCTATATAAGCTATAAATCAAATAATATAATAGCCCCTAGGGGGTATATATAACTAGCTACTAGACTTAGCTTTAAAATACTAAATAAACTAATTAAGTAAAAAAACTAGTATTATCCCGTATTTCTTTATTACTTTAGAAATCCTCTTCCTTATTATTATTATCCTCTTCTTCCTCTTCTTTATTATTAGGGATATTAATAAGTAATACCTATTCATAAGTAAAGTATTATTAGTATTAGGCTGGGGGGGTAATAGCGTAATAGTAGTAGATAGGCAAACTAGTTTTAGTAGGGTTAAGGATATAGCTATAATATTAGTAAAGTATAGTATAAGTACTAGAATATATCATAATACTTTACTATAAAGAAATTAGTATAATAAAAGTATAAAAAGAGAAGAGGGGGGATTTATTATTATTTATATAATACTATTAAAATTAATAATAATTTATTTAGGGGTAAAAGTAAAAGTAGAAGTAAAAGTATTTTTAGTATAGGAAATAAAAGTAGTAAGTATAATAGTAATACGGGTAGGGGCTTCCTATTAAGTATAATTAAAGTAGTTATTATAATACTAGACTATAGTAGAAAACTTAGGTAATAGNAACTCAGGTAATAAGATAGTAGTATAGTAGGGTATAGTTTTATCCTTACTTTTAGAGATAGTAATAATAAGGATAATAATATATTTATTAATTACGATTAGATAATTAACTTAGTAGCTAGTAGTATATAACTTAGCACTTATAGTAAAGAGGTGAGATCCCTATTCATACTTACTTTTTATTCATAAATACTCGTAGTAAGAATAGCTATAACTCTATATATAGGAATAGGTAATACTACTCTTATTCTACTTTGAATAATAGTTAAGGTAAGTATTAATAACTATTATAGGGGGTTAATTATTATTATTATTAGAGTTACCCTAGATAATAAAGCTACTATAAGTATAGGGGGTAGGTTTAGAGGGGGTATAGTAGTAGGAGGGATTATTATTAGGGGGGCTAGATCTAGTAGTAGTAGTAGTTAATATAATAATAAATAGTATATAAAAAAGGGAAGGAGGGTAGAAAGGCGGCGATTTAATAGTACTAGTATAGGTATAAGATAGGAATTATATAATACTAGAGGAAAAAGAGTAAAGCTATATATAAGGGGGGAGAAGGGGGTTTTTTATAGATAGATAGAGGAGGAGTATAGTATAAAATTACTTAGGGTAAATATAGTATAAATTTTTTTATTAGTAGGACTGTTTAATGTTAATAGTATTTGAATTTTCTTATTAGTGGGATTATCTGATATTAGTAGTATTTGAGGAAGTTATCTTAACGGATTTTTTTACTAGTTAGATTAGTTTAGGTAGTTAGATATTATAGTTATATTATAAGGCTATAGATATTATAGGTTACTATAGCAATAGAGTAGTAAAGTAGTAGGGGGTATATTATAGACCTAAGTTTTAAGGCTTATATAGGATATTACTATTAGGGCTCTATATAACTACTATCCCTATAGTCTAGTAAAGAGTTTTCACCCTAGGTATAAACTTTTCAAGTTTATTATAATACTATTAAAATACTACTAAAGCACTTCTCGTAGCTAGCCTCTAATAATACTAGACCCTTTTATACCTATATGATAAGATTATATATAGTATATATTACCTTCTAGATAAACTAATACTAATTAGTAGTTAACTTATCTATTACTACTATACTATAGATTAATAAGGTTTTTATATAAAAAAAATAATGATAAACTTTATTTAAAGTCTATATAAGGCGAGATTATAAGTATTAACTTAGATATTTCATAGATATTACCCTTACCCTTATCCCTAGTAAAATACTTTAGAGTTAATATACTAATTTTACTTTATAAAATACTAAAAAAATAAACTTAAAGAATACTTTTTAGTATATACTATAAAGTATTCAGCAAATATAATACTTTTTAGAGTATTACTAGATACTTATAACATATAAGATTTATAATATCTTATATTTCTTATATTTAAAAGACCTATATAATATCTCAAAACCCCTATATTTTCTTGAAAATTATCCCCCTTTTAATACCCCTATACCCCCCCCCCTATTAATATCTAAACTATACCCTAATCTAAATACTAAAATAAACCCTAGTATACTAATAGCTTAGGTAATAGCCTAGATAACTCTAGGCAATAAATATATAATCCTAGACTAGCTTAATATATTTATTAATATAGATTTATTTAGAAAACCCTTCAAAATTAACTATAATAACCTTATCCAAATAAATACCAAAACTATTACTATTTTTATAGTATTTTATATCTCCTAATACAAATATCTAGAAATCTATAAATATAAGCTTTTTAACTATTTCAGGATAGATTTTAATAAGTAACCTATAATAATATAGTAACTTATCTATAAATATATTATCTACCACCTCTAAGACTTCTTTATTAATTATAAGATTAAAATTAATAAATTAAGAAAAAGAATCTATTTAGTACTATACTAACTTACTTAAAACAAATATTTTATTTTCTAGACTCTTAATAAAATTAATAAGATAAAGAAGCAGACCTTAAGCCTTAAGACTAATATTAAGAATTACCCTAAATAAGTTAATAACCTCCTTAAAATAAAAAATATTAAAATACTTTCTTATACTATTAAACTTAAAAGTAAAATAGTAATACCTAGAATTAATACTTAGTTAATATCTAAAAACCTCACACAATATACCTAGTAACCTTAACTACCTATACGAGATACCTAGTTTCTTCTATTACTTATATATAGTATATAACTTCTACTATTACTAGTAAAACTACTAATCTTTAGGTAATATAGTATAGCGAACTCCTACTACTAGGAAAAAAACACAGAGACCTCCTACTAGTAAGAAATATACCGAGATAATAGTAATATATAGTATTTTTATCCTAAATATTACTCTTATATCTCCTCTACTCCCCTATTTGAAAACTTATCTACTAAGTATACTATAGACCTTATAAAATTATATAATAGAAATATAAAATATAGTAGAAACCTATATAATATTCTCAAAACTAAAATTAATATTTTTTATAACTATTATTTTAAACTTAGTATCCTATAATATATATAAACTAAAATATTCTCTATTATACTGAAAAATTAAGCCTTTGATTTTTACTTTAATAACTTTATATACTATAACTAAAACTTTAACTTTAATCAGATAACTATATATATTTAAGAGTACTTTAAAAATAATAAGATTTACTAGATTTACTTCTCTAACTAGTAAAATACTACTCTTAAAAGTATAATAGCTAAGAACCCTAACTAGAACAAAAAAGAAATACTTAAGATACTTATTATAAAGCTTACTAACCTCTAAAAAACATTCAGGGCTAACTAGTATACTAATAAAACCCTCTATAACTAAATTATAAACATATACTATAGTATACTAGAATACTAGTTAGTACTCTTTAGTTTTATATTAACCTCCTAGAATCTCTATAACTAGTTATACTTAACTATAAACAATACTATAGCATTCCAAAAGTCATAATATTTTTAAAATACTAGAAATAACAGTAATATACCTAGGAGTAGTTTTAAACTAACTATATATATAATATACCTCGAAGTAATACTTAAGGTTATAGCTATACCCCTAGCTACTTCCTACTACCTCAGAATAGATATTACCCCCCCCTAACCTCTATATATACTTATACTAATAAGAAATACTATATATATAGTAAAATAAGTTACTAGTTAATAAAATATACTCTCGAGGAATAGTATACTTTAAATAATAAATATAAGTTAATTACTAATCTAATAGCATATACTTAAATAGTATACTAGACCTTTCTCGCTAAATATAAAAGTATTAATAGCCTTGATAATAACTTCTAAATACCCTTAAGAGATAATAGGTATAAAGAACTTATTACTTAATATTAGATATAATATAACCTCGAGGACTATACCCCTATTACCCCTATAGTATCTAATACCCCTAAGTAGTTCTTTATAGTATATTTTAACAAACATCCCACTACTATAAATAGAAACAAAATCACTTAAATCCTCTAAAATTAAATAATCCTATATACCCTTACCAAGTCAAATACTACTACCCCTAAAATCACTAAAAATATAAATATAGCTTTTATATCTACTTTTATACTTAAAAACTATTACTTAACTACTATTTTTCAAGACATCTTACTAAACTTAAATACTACTAGCTTCTTAACTACTAAATACTCCTAGTTTATAGCTTTTAAATAAATAATTAACTCCTCTATAACCCTTATACCTCTATAAAGTAAACTAGTCACAATCTACTTTAGTAGTACTACCCTAATTATAATACTTAGAATAATTAATATTCTTATATTACTTAGTAGTATTATATTTTATATAATACTATATAATACCCCTTTCTTACTCTACTTTATAGATATAAATCGTTTTAGTATAATATTTAATAATATATATAACTAGCTTTACTAAAACAAAAAAGTTATACTTATTATTCAAAAATAAAAATATCTAAAGATACTCCTTAATAAAAAAGAAATACTTACTTCTACTTACTTCACAGAATTAGAAATATAGAAATTCTACTATTAATTCAGATACCTATGTCATAGACCCAAACCTTAGGGCTTGTATAGGATGTTGCTATTAGGGCTCCGTATAACTACTACCCCTATAGTCTAGTAAAGAGTTTTCACCCTAGGTATAAACTTTTTAAGTTTATTATAATACTATTAAAGTACTACTAAAGCACCTCTCATAGCNTTCTCGTGGCTAGCTTCTAATATTAATAAACTTCCTACCTAGGTTTAACTTAGTAGTAAATAGTAGATATTAAAGGAAATAGAAGATAGTGAAAAGATAATAGTAGATATTACTAATCCGGAGCTTTCTATAGGGTTTCTAATAGATTAATAGTAGACTAACCTAGTAGACGATGAAAACTGATCTTTTTGAGAAGTTTTCGTGAAATTCTAAGTAGATTATAACTTGGCTTTATAGGTATTATAAGTGCTTAACTTGAAGTGAAAGCTGTTTTTTATTGGTGTTTCTTTTGATAGTAATATTTTTTATTTTTTTATATAGTAGATAATTATATAGTATAAGTTAGAGGTTAATTAGGTTTTTATTAGGGGATTTGAGGATTTCTAGTAATATTTATAGACTAGTTTATTACTTAAGGTTTAGATATAGGTTAGTGACTTTTATATTATATAAAAGTTATAGTATAGTTAGGATATTGATATATTTTTCTAGTATTTTACTAAGTGTTATGAGAACCCCTATTGTAGTATTTAGGTTTTTGAGAAGATTTATTATTTCTATTAAAAGTTTAAGTAGATATTTGCTAAGTTCTTTGTTAAGTTTAAATTAGTTATAGGATAAGTAGAGAAATATAACTAGGTAGGGGATATTAAGCTAAATTACCTCTATCTAGCTCTCTCCTATTAAATTTAGATAGTTGTTATTAGCTGCGATATTAGCTAAACGGACTATTATACTACTATCTAGTAATATTATGTAATCATAATAGATTTCGAGATCTTTAATATAGAGTCGTAATATTATAGATAGCTGTAGTCTTTTCCTTAGCTAGAACTAATAGTTAATCAGAATAGAGATATATAGATAATAGGGGTAAGAGTAGCCTATACTACCCTAGTACTAGTATAACGCTACTATACTACTACTTTTTAACGCTACGGGAAATTAAATAGGTATATTACTATAGCTAGTAAACCCTAGTTAGCTCTTTCTGCTAGGGTATATAGGGCTTATTAGGTAGACTCCGTAATTATCTAGGTATATATATAAGCTAGTACTTATATATATTATAGTACTAAGGACTATTTTATTACAGAATATAGGCTATAACCTACCTATTTACTAGTAGTTTTAGATATTAATATTTAGGTTTTGTAGTTAGATGAAGGGATTATAGATAATAAGGAAAAAGCCTAGCCCCCTAGAAGAGATTCCCTAGGGGGTAATCTAGTATAGTTATTAAAAATAACCCTATAGTAATAGATAAGACTAGAGAGATATAGAGATAAATAGATAAGTTGTTTTTTTTAATTTCTATATTAATAAATAATGAGTTTTTTGTCTCTATTTAGGTTAATAGTAATTATATTTATTATAGAGTAATTAGTAAGGAGTTTGTGAAGTAGTAGAACCTTATATTTATTATATTACTATAGCTATACTAGTTAGGTACTATCCTAGGTACTAACTAGGAGATTTATATTACTAAGATAGTTAGGGTATAGATTAACCTTAATAGTTAGGTATTAGAGGTTTTATTCTATATGATTTTGGGGATAGTATACCTAGTTATTTTTAGGAAATTATAGTTATAATATTAATAGGTTATTTTAGACCCCGTAAGGAATAAGATATGGATCGATTTAGTTAGTAGTTTAATTATCTAAGCTATTAGTAATATTTTAAAAGAGATATATATAGATAGGTTTATGGACCCTATTAAGTTACTAGCTATAATGTTTTCTAGTTTAGAAAAGGGGGGATATAAGTAATTAGTAACTAGTTTAGTATAGATTAATATAGTCCTAATAGCTATATTACCTATAACCTCAGAGTAGCTGCTATTTATTTTACTAGTTATTTATATTTCTTTTGTAGATTTTTTTAATAAAGAAAAAACTTCTAGCCTTCTTCTATATAGGGAATCCTTCGACTATTATATTCGCCTAAAGAAGAACTTAGATAGAACTAAACTAGACCTTCTATAGGGACTACTATATAATATACTAAAAGAATACTTCCTCAAAATCTAATACTAAGTTATAGACTTGATAGATAAGGGTTAGGTCTAGGCTAGCTTATCCATAGCTAGAATACCTATCCTCCTTATTAAGAAACCTAGGGGAAAATAGTAGTTTTGTGTGGATTATCGCGCCTTTAATACTATTAGTACCTATAACTGCTACTTTTTGCTGCTAATTAAGGAGATATTATAGTTATTATTTAAGGTAATATAGTTTATAAAGGTTAATATTTACGTAGTATTCTATAAGATTTGTATTATAGAGGGAGATAAATATAAGACTGTTTTTTAAACTTATTTTAGCTTGTTTAAGTAGCTTGTTATCCCTTTTAGGCTAATAAGTATACCTGCGATGTTTTAGCGCTATATTAATAGTATACTCCGGGGTATCCTTAATAACTTCATTATAGCTTACTTAGATAATATCCTTATCTATAGTTATAGGTTAAAGTATAACTATAAGGATAAAATTAAATAAGTCTTTAAATAGTTATAAAAGGCTAGGTTATATTTAGACCTAGAGAAATACGAATTCTTAGTAAAGTAGATGAAATATCTAGGGTTTATTATTGAGGTAAGGAAAGGTATTTGTTATAACCCTGAAAAGGTTAAAGCTATCTGGGAATAGGAGGTTCCTAAGAATATCTATAGTATCTAAAGTTTTTTTAGTTTTATAAACTTTTATTATAACTTAGTTAATTATTTCTCTAGTTTAATAGAGCTCCTTATTTAACTAATATAGAAAAAAGTACTATTTCACTAGGATACTACATACTAGTAGGTATTTGAAGAGCTTAAGCTTATATTTATCTCGGAGCTAGTTATAGTTTAATAGGATCTAGAGTAATATATAGTAGTAGAAGTGGATTATTTAGGGGTAGTATTAAGTAGTTGTTTTTCGTAGGAGGATAGGGATAGTATATTATAGCCTATTACTTATTATTTAGCTAGACTTATACTAGTTTAGTAGAATTATACTATTCATAATAAAGAACTACTAGTAGTAATATTATACCTAAAGGTATAGTTAGTAGAATTATAAAGTATAGTAGAACTATTTACTATTCTTTCTAACTATAAAATATTAGAATACTTTATAAGCCTGAGATTTATTTTAGAGTAATAAGCTAGGTAGGTAGAGATTTTATTAGAGTTTAGTTTTATTTTGAAATATTACTTAGGTTATTTTACTAGGTACCCTGATATTTTTTCTTAATAGGGCTAAGATAATATAATAGAACTAAAACTTATAATATAGATCTTCTAGTTTCTCTAGGCTGATTATGGGGATAAGGATAAGTTTTTTTTAGTATTTTTAATTTATAATATATAGATAGAAGGGGGCTAGGAGGGGGCTATACTAGTAGGGGATAACTACTAATATACTACTAGTAGACTACTAGATAGATATACTATATTCTAGGGTACTATATTATTATTATTATAGAACTAGGTAATTATAGTAATACTAGTATATAAGGTTTAACTAGATATTATCTGGTAGGTAGCGAGGATATTCCCTCTAGAAGCTTTAATATAGATATAAATAGTTAATTGTGTAGTAGGAAATAATAGTACTCTGTTTTACTAGGGCTAGGTTTAGGTTCCTAAGTATGAGTTACTAATAATAGTAATTCTCTAAATAGTTTATAACTCCTTAGTCTTAGGCTACCCTAGTATTAACTTAATATTTGTAGTATTTTTACAAGACTAGTATTAGGATAGTATATTAAGGGATGTTAAGTATTTTATATAGGTATATGATATTTGTTAGTATTTATATAAAGGATAGCGGTACTATTAAGGTTTCTTATAACCCCTCCTAATTCCTGATAGGTTTTAGTTGTAAATTTCTATTAATTTTATAATAGAACTACTATTTACTATAGAGGGTAACTTAAGATTTCTAATAGTGATTATGGATTAATTATCGAAATATATTTAGTTAGAAGCTATAATATCTATAACTACTAAAATTTATATAGAGAGGTTCTGAGATACTTAGTAGTAGTTCTATAGTTTCTTTATATTAATTATTACTAATTATGGATTAGACTAAATTAGTGTTTTCTAGATAATGGTATACTAATTAATAGGGGTATAGTAGTTTTTGTTAATATTATTCTATCCTTAGATAAATAGTAGGATAGAGAGGGTAATGCTTGAGATCTAGGTTTTCTTGTAGGTATATATTACTTTCTCGTAATTAGACTAGCTAGTTTATATTACTACTTATTAGTTAGTATTGAATAATAGGGATTTATTAGTAATTAGAGTAAGTTTGAATAAGCTCCTAAATAGGTTTAATATTATATTTATTTTATATTTTGAAGTAGTAGAATAATCTATATATTCTAGTTTAGGATAGGCTTTAGTTTTCCTTTTTTACTTAAAAGATAGTATTACTATAGTCTAGGTAGTAATAGTGTATATATAATAGTATGATGAGATAGGTATAAATAGGATATAGTAAGTAGCTGAGAAGTTCTAGGTAGGGGATAAGGTATAGTTATTATTATACTATATTAAAATAAATTAGTTAAGTAAGAAATTCAACTAGGTATTTTTTAAGTATAAGGTTATTGATATACTAAACTTACTAAATATTATTTTAGATATCTTTATAGGTATCTATTTGATATTCTATATTAATTTTATTAAATAGGTAGAAAATAGCTTACTACTATTATAATAGTATATAGATATATAACTTAATCCTATTTTAGTTCTAACTAGGGAAGATAGTAAGGTATATAAGGAGTATAATATTGAAGAGATACTAGTAGTGAAGAATGTATCTGGGTAAGGATATAATTATAATATATTAGTTAAATAGAAGGGTTATGATATCTTAATATAGGAATTTTTGGAGAGCCTTACTGATAACGAAGCTGTAATATGATTTGAGTTATAGTATAGAGATATTAGGGAGAATAATAGCTTAATATCAATTTACTAGTAGTAAAAAGCTATATAGGTTATAAATTAAATAATATAATAGCCCCTAGGGGGTATATATAACTAGTTACTAGATTTGTTTTTAGGGTATTAAATAAACTAATTAAGTAAAAGGGCTAGTATTATCCCGTATTTCTTTATTACCCTAGAAATCTTTTTCTTTATTATTATTATTTTTTTTTCTTTTTCTTTATTATTAGGGATATTAATAAATGATACTTATTTATAGGTAAGGTATTGTTAGTGTTAGGCTAGGGGGGTAATAGTGTAGTAGTAGTAGATGGGCGAGCTAGCTTTAGTAGGGCTAAGGATATAGTTATAATATTAGTAAGGGGTAGTATAAGTACTAGAATGTATTGTAGTATTTTATTATGAAGAAGTTAGTATAATGAAGGTGTAGAAGGAGAAAAGGGGGGATTTATTATTATTCGTATAATGTTATTAAAGCTGGTAATGATTTGTTTAGGGGTAAAGGTAGGGGTAGAGGTAGGAGTATTTTTGGTGTGGGAAGTGGGAGTAGTAGGTATAGTAGTGATGTAAGTAGGGGTTTTTTGTTAGGTATAATTGAGGTAGTTATTATAGTACTAGACTATAGTGGAGAATTTGGGTAATAGGATAGTAATATAGTAGGGTATAGTTTTGTTTTTATTTTTAGAAGTAGTAATAGTAAGGGTAATAATATATTTGTTAATTATGACTAGATGATTGACTTAGTAGCTGGTAGTGTGTAGTTTGGTGTTTGTAGTAAAGAGGTAAGATCCCTATTTATATTTATTTTTTATTTATAAATACTTATAGTAAGAGTAGTTATGACTTTATATATAGGAGTAGGTAATATTATTCTTGTTTTGTTTTGAATAATAGTTGAAGTAAGTATTAATAACTATTATAAGGGGTTAGTTATTATTATTATTAGAGTTACTTTAGATAATAAAGTTATTATAGGTATAGGGGGTAGGCTTAGAAGGGGTATAATAATAGGAGGAATTGTTGTTAAGGGAGCTAGATCTAGTAGTAGTAGTAGTTAATATAGTGATAAATAGTATGTGAAAGGGGGAAGGAGGGTAGAAAAGTAGTAATTTGATAGTACTAGTATAGGTATAAGATAGGAATTATGTAATACTAGAGGAAGGAGAGTAAGGCTATATATAGGGGGGGAGAAAAGGGTTTTTTATAAATAGATAGAGGAGGAGTATAGTATAAGATTACTTAGGGTAAATATAGTATGAATTTTTCTATTAATAGGATTGTTTGATATTAATAGTACTTGAATTTTCTTATTAGTAGGATTATTTAATATTAGTAGTATTTGAGGAAGTTGTTTTAATGGATTTTTTTTATTAGTTAGATTAGTTTAGGTAGTTAGATATTATAGTTGTGTTATAAGGTTGTAGATATTATAGGTTACTATAGTAATAGAGTAATAGGGTAGTAGGGGGTATATTATAGATTTAAGTTTTAGGGTTTATATAGGATATTACTATTAGGGTTCTATATAACTATTACTTCTATAGTCTAGTAAAGAGTTTTCACTTTAGGTGTAAACTTTTCAAGTTTATTATAATACTATTAAAATACTACTAAAGTACTTCTTGTGGCTAGCCTCTAATAACTTAGCTATAATATACCTCTATAATATCCTTACTAAAACGGGATATTCTATTAAATACTATACTTTCAAGACTCTTAAGTAATACTACTACTAATACTAAATATATAATACTACTTTTTCTTACTTTTACTTTACTATATAAGAAAATATTAAATTTAACTTTAAAGTTATTATTAATATTATCTATATTAATAGCTATTTTATATTCTATATAATTAATACTACTATAACGTTTAATACTACTTACTTTTTACTAAATATCTTAGTAAAAATAATATAGGAAACCCTTAAAGTATACTAAATTAACTCTTACTAAAACCTTCTAGATTTTATTACTACTAATACAAAAATAACATTTCAATCTAAAGAGTTTAGATTAGAAATAAAAGCTATAGGATTAATAGTTTAAATAGTACTTATTAAAATATATAATAGTATTAGTAAAGTTAAATATTACTATACCCTCTTCTACTANTAGATTTTAGGTAATAAACTAATTTATAAATATTACTAGAAATCCTTAGGTTTTCAATAAAAACCTAATTAACTTCTAATTTATATTATATAATTATTTACTATATAGGAAAATAGAAAGTATTACTATTAAAAAAAATACTAATAAAAAGTAGTTTTTATTTTAGAAAGTATATTTATAGTATTTATAAAACTACATTATAATCTTATTAGAATTTTATAAAAATATCTCTAAAAACTTAGTTTTTATTTTCTATTAAATTAGTCTATTATTAGTCTATTAGAACCCTTACTAAAAGTTCTAGAATAATAATATCTACTATTATCTTTTCACTATTTACTATTTCTTTTATTATCTATTATTTACTACTAAGTTAAACCTAGGTAAGAAATTTATTAATATTAGAAATTAGTTATAAGAAATACTTTAGTAGTATTTTTAAAGTATTATAATAAACTTAAAGAGTTTATATTTAAAGTGAAAACTCTTTACTAGATTATAGAAGTAGTAGTTATATAAAGCTTTAATAGTAATATCCTATATAAGCCTTAAGGCTTAGGTCTATAATATACCCCCTACTACCCCTCTACCCTATTACTATAATNCCCTGCTACTCCTTCGCTCTATTACTATAGTAATACGTAATATCTATAGCTTTATAACATAACTATAATATCTAATTACTTAAGCTAATCTAATTAGTAAGAAAAATCTATTAAGATAACTTCTTTAAATACTACTAATATTAGATAGTCCTGCTAATAAGAAAATTCAGGTACTATTAATATTAGATAGTCCTATTAATAGAAAAATTCGTATTATATTTACCCTAGGTAATCTTATACTATACTTTTCTTCTATCTATTTATAAGAAATTCTTTTTCCCCCCTTATATATAGTTTTATTTTTTTTCTTCTAGTATTATATAATTCCTATTTCACGCCTATACTAGTATTATTAAATTACTACTTTTCTACCCTTTTTCCCCTTTTTATATTCTATTTATTACTATATTGACTACTGCTACTACCGGATCTAGCCCCCCTAATAATAATCCCTCTTACTACTATATCTTTTCTAAGTTTACTACTTATACCTATTGTGAAGGGCTGGGCCTGGGCTATGATTTAGCTGTAGGGAGCGTAAATATTATTTATTTAGAACTAAGGAGTAAAAGAGAGGTTCTCGTGAAGGGTGTGAAAAGTCTACTTAAGGGTAGCACCGGGGGCCTACTGGCAGCCTACTGGTGCCTGACTTCTCAGGCATGGTTGTCAGGACTCGGGCAGAGCCGGAGTTAACCAGCTGGGCGTAGCCTGTAATATTACCCCTTTCCTTGCTGGCGGCGTACCGGGGCTACCTTGTTAGGGTCTCCGTCGTGGTCGTTAATTAGCCCGAAACACGCCTTATACTGATCTAATGCCTCTGTCTCCTGTATTGCATCTGCCGCTTCTTATGTGGTATCCACGAACCCTTTCTATTTAACGAGGGCCTGCCATCGCCGCCCTCTGCTTACTTAGTGCTACCTCGTTACTAGTATTTCCTCAACCTCTTACTCTACCTTACTGTTATTGTTAACTATAAGTAGTAGTTATGGGTCTACGACTTCTTAGCTAGGTAAGGGGTTATAAGGGGTTACTAGTTACTTTCTGGAGTAGATTGATGTGAAACTTAGGGTAAACTATCCCTAGCATGTTTAACTTAATAATATGTAGTGTAATGAACCTCGTAACCTCGTATTTATGGTATAACCAGTCTAGCTTCTTGCTTGGCTGCGGCGACTTGTAGTTTGAGATGTTTAACTATACTTTATCGCTTACCTAGTACTTATCTGCGGGGTATTGGTGCTTATTAGCTGAGGCTTTACTCTGCTGCTGGGCTGTTACGATCTCGGCTTGGATAAATCCTGTAATGTCTTTTATCTTTTTGATTAGCAGCTGGGTAGTGGTTTCTTCTTCAGAAACTACTCTTCCTATATCCTTAATAGTGGGTATAGGATTGACGTGGTAACTATGTTTTATGAAAAATAGCGTAGTTTTAATATTCGAGTTATGCCTATTCTGTAAGGTGAGCTGTATGGTAGGTAGTAGGTCTCCCTAGTTATCCTGGGACTAGTATATGTAAGCTTGTAGTATGGCTTGAATCTCCTGATTTTAGTGTTCTGTTCTTCTATTGGTTTAGGGGTGGTAATTGGTGCTGAGCAGTTGTGTAATCCCTGTTAAGTAGCAAAACTCCCTCTAGAACTTATTTACCTAGTTTAAACCACGATTGCTAATAATAGATTATAGTATTTTATGAAACCTGTAGTAGTAGCTAAGGAATTACTAGGNATAGTAGTAGCTAAGGAACTACTAGGTATATATTTTAGCTTCTATAATATCTATTTTTTTAAGTATTACTAATTTACTTAGCTTGTTAATAATAACCTAAAGGTACTAGCTGCTTCTCTTTCTAGTTAGTAGGAGGCTGGTGATAAAATTTATTAATAGATTGGAGTGTAACTGGTTGGGTACTAGGAGGGGTTTTAAAAAGCTCCTCTTTGCTTATTTCTAGATATATATATTACTGTAGATATCGTAGTTCTATACGAATCTCCTTACGGTTTATGACTAGCCTGGCTAGAAGAACTTCCTGCTTACGATCTCAAGTGTGCTGTTCTTCCCCGGGTGGCTAGCGGTGGTGGAGTTATATAACTCTTAGACTAACTTCGTCTTTAGCTTGTTAAGAGGGCTTTCTTCGTTGTTATTTCTAGGTACCTATATTTTCCCTCGAAATGTTAGGTGTTTAAGGTTGTTTAGTTGATATTTAGAGATCTGAATTTTTAAGTATAGATTGGGGGGGAAGTTGCGTTCCCCCTGCTAGATAGTTGCTTTAGCTTTTTGGAAGGTTATATCTTTTTTGCTATATAGATCTAGAGTTCTTTAAGATTAGGTCTCCTGTTGAAAACTAGTGGTTCCTCTAACTTAATCTTCCTTACTTAGGGGTTACTAGGTTACGCGTTATTAGGGATAACCTGAATGACTTGTCTTTGTAATTTCTCGTCATCCTATCCTGTAAGCGTATCTTACTTATGCCTCGATAGGGTGTCTAGGACTATTGCCTAGGACTTTAGGTAGTATTTGATATAGAAATCAAACTAGGATAGCTCTTCTGCTTACCAGCTCTGCTTTTTAGTAAGCTGCTACTTCTTTATAAAGTACTTAAACTTAAGACTTTTATAGTCTAAAAGTACCCTAAACTGCTTAATAGTTAAGAGCTTAGCCCTCTAGGCTCTTAGGTATGCTAATACTGCTAGTAACTCCTTATTGTGAATCGGGTAGTTGTATTCTGCGGGGGATAGTTGTTGGGAGTGGAAGGCTACTGGGTGGGCTATACCTGTGTTATCCTCTTGTGTTAGAACTCCCCCTAGTATGAACCCGGAGCAGTTGGTCTCCATGGTAGTAATGGCCTCGGGGTTGAATATACGGAGTACTGGTTCCTCCGTGAAGAGGTGTTTAAGCTTGGTAAAAGTAGCTTCTTGTTCCGCTCTTTATTAGAAAAGGAAGTCCTTCTAGGTTAGCTAGGTTAATAGTTCTGTAATCTTACTATACCTAGGGATAAAGTCCTTGTAATAATTATAGAACCTTAAGAAACTTCGAGCTTTTTTTATAGACCTAGGGGGGAGCTAGTCCCTAATTATAGCTAGTTTAATGGGGTTATAAGAGATGCCTTTCCCTGCTATTAGGATAAACTTTATATACTTTACTGTTATTACTGAAAACTTATATTTTTTTAGATCTAGAGATAACCTAGTGTCGGCGAAGCAGTGGAGGACCCTCTACACTTAAACTTCGTAGTTTTTCTTTAACTTAGTAGTATAGATCAAGACATTATCGATATACGCCATAACAAAATCATCTAAGAATTTATGTAATGTTTTATTAATATACCGCTAGAATATCACTAGGGCCCTAGTAAGCCTAAAGGGGTAAATAATCTACTTAAAAAGGCTATACTAGGTATGAAATGCCGTCTTTTCTTAGTTTTTGTCTTTAATCTGTATCTTATAGAAGGCTGTAATGACGTCGAGCTTTGTGAACTAGTGGGTACTGGCGACTTTCTAGAGGGTTTCTAATATAAGAGGTAACGGATATCTATCTTTCTTTGTGATTATATTTAAGGTTTTATAGTCTATATAGAACCTGATACCTCTACTAGGCTTCTTGATAAAGAGGATAGGCGTCTTAGTAGCTGATCTGCTTATTTTGATAAACCCCTTATTAAAGAGATCCTCTAGTATCTTCTTAAGTACTAGTAGCTCCTGTTGTGATATATTATAGAGGGGGCCTTAGGGTAGGGGGGGATTATTCTTATCTTTATTAGGTATTAATAGGATTGTATAATCTAGTAACCCCCTGCTAGTAGGTACTTAGTAGGCTTTCTCTAGGTTAAATAAGTCTAGGAACTTTTTGAGTATACTTATTGGGATATACTTCTTCGGATTAACTAGGGCCTTTGGTACTAGGGCTTTCTCGATGTCTTCGAGGCTGATGGATATTACTTAGTAAGCCTCTAGTATTGAGTTTTGTGTCCTAGTAATCCTCCTATATATAATTGAAAAAGAGTTCGTATTTAAAAGGTGTGCTGACCGAATCTCCTGAATCTTAGCGGGTTCTTCTTGATATTCTAGGTATGCTATAACCTTTCCCTTGCTGTGCTTTATCTGTTAGGTATTGGCGTTATATATGATATGGTTATCTTCTATCTAAGGTTACCTGAGGTACAACTTTGGTAATAGCCCCTTTATGACGTAGGCGTAGATTTCTTGTATATACCCTCCTACTTCGAGGGATAACTTAGTAACCCCCAGGGTACTACCGGGTAATGGTCTATCTTTAGTATAATCCCTTATCTTCCTCTTTGTTATATTAATAAATAATAGGCGTAACTTCTTCACAAAAGATATATCAACAATAGTGTAAGTATCGCAACTAGTATCCACTAGAACGCTAACGGTGTAGCCTCTATTAACTCTTATCTAGATAGTAACTAACTACCTATTACCCTCCTACTTCTACTATCTCCTCTATTCCTAAGATTCCGTTTTTGTAAGCTCTAATACCTGATTTCGTATTAGAGTTACTCTTTTCCTATATCCTCCTCCTTACTAGGGGGGGAGCTAGTATCATCCTCCAAGTCCTTCGGCTTCTGGGGTTCTACCTTAGTAACCTTTAGTCCTTTCTTTTTCTTCTTCGCCACACTAGTATTAATATAGTTCCTGGCGATATAACCTCTTTCGTAGCAGCTGTAGTACTCACGCATATCCCTCCGCGGCAGGGGAGCCCCTTCAACAGAGCTCACAGAACTAGAAAACCCGTAGTAGTAGTACTACTTATATATAGCCCTGGTTATTATTATATCCCTGTCCTAATCCTTTGATACGGGGAGACGGGTAACTGGGGCCTACTAGGTCAGTGGTGTTTTTATATGCTCTATCTTCTAAGTAATATCCTGTATTTTTGAAAGCTACTAGCTGTAAATGGTAGGGAGCTTAACTATAATGAGGAGCTTTTTTAAGTGGGGGACTAGTATAGTTTCTAGTAGGGAGATCTGGACTATATCAGGCTAGCTATAGTTTCTGGTATCTATGAGGACTTTCTCGAATTGTAGGAGAAAGGTAGTAAGCTTCTTAGTATCTTTCTAGTAGAGGGACTATAGTTAAGTAATGGTTTGGGACTAGATATTAGGATCTAGGTAAGTACGGTCTAAGTATACTATAAAGTCTTAGGGATCCTAGTTCTTTCCTGGTTTTCTGGCTGCGAAGAAGGTCTCTACTACTTGCTGGACCCTAGGGTCTAAGTAGGAGTAAACTAGGTATTACTTCTGCTTGTCTATCTTAAAAAAGTCCCGATTAATCTTTAATTTTCCCCTTATCTGGTGGGCTTAGGTATTATACTCTTTTCTTTTACCTGAGAACTTATTAGGGAGGGGGAGGGGCTTCCTTCGAGGGGTAGAGGCTATGTAGGTGGACTCTAGGGGGGTAGCGGCGGCATCAGGGGAAGGTTCTGATTCTTTCTCCGCTAACCTGGTAATTAGTACTGTAATCCTCTCGTGGAGCGGGGTAATGGCTGTGTTTAGATGTTATAGTAGTAACTCTTCTATGGTAGTGCTAGCTATAGGGGTCTCTTAGGGGGTATTAATTCCCTCTATCTCGTAATAACAGTTGGCTTTAATGCCTAGTTGTAAGTTTTTATCAGGAGCTGTATTCTATTAATAGTATCTCGGGGACTATAGCTGGTGGGGAGTAGTACTTTACCCTAGTCTTTCTATTTAATAGGGAGCTGTGTTTAACTTAATATCTCTTATATTTAGGAGTAGTGCTTTACTAATTAGTATTTCTTCTTAACTAGTAGGGAGCTGTACTTAACTTAGTATTACCCGTATAGGGGATAAATCCGAGTTCTAAATATGCGAAGGGCTGGGCCTGGGCTATGATTTAGCTATAGGGAGTGTAAATACTATTTATTTAGAACTAAGGAGTAAAAGAGAGGTTCTCGCGAAGGGCGTGAAAAGTCTACTTAAGGGTAGTACTGGGGGCCTACTGGTAGCCCACTGGTGCCTGACTTCTCAGGCATGGTTGTCGGGACTTGGGCAGAGCCGGAGTCAACCAGCCGGGCGTAGCCCGTAACACTTATAGTAGCTTTATTATCTAGGGTAACTCTAATAATAATAATAACTAACCCCCCATAATAATTATTAACATTTACCTTAACTATTATTTAAAGTAGAATAAAAGTAGTATTACTTACTCCTATATACGGGGTTACGGCTACTTTTACTACGAATACTTACGAATAAAAAGTAAGTATAAATAGGGATTTTACTTCTTTACTATAAGCCTTAAGCTATATACTACTAGTTGCTAAGTTGATTATCTAGTTATAATAAATAAATATATTATTACCTTTATTATTATTACCTCTAAGGGTAAGGATATAGTTATAGTTTACTATACTATTATCCTATTACTTGAGTTTTCCGTTATAGTCTAGTATTATAACGACTACTTCTATTATACTTAATAGGAAACCCTTATTCGTATTACTACTATACTTACTACTCCTATTTCCTATACTAAATATACTCCTACTTCTACCCTTATTTTTATTTTTAAATAGGTTATTATTAGCTTTAGTAGTATTATATAAATAATAGTAAATCCCCTTTCTTCTCTTTCTATACTTTTATTATACTAACTTCTTTATAGTAAAGTATTATAATACGTTTTAATACTTATACTATACCTTACTAATATTATAGCTATATCCTTAGCCCTATTAAAGCTAGCTTACCTATCTACTACTATTATATTATTACTCCCCTAGCTTAATACTAATAATACTTTACTTATAAATAAGTATTACTTATTAATATCCCTAATAATAAAGAGGAGGAGGAAGAGGATAATAATAATAAAGAAGAAGATTTCTAGGGTAATAAAGAGATACTAGATAATACTAACTTTTTTGCTTAATTAGTTTATTTAGTACTTTAGAGGTAAGTTTAGTAGCTAGTTATATACGCCCTTTAAAAGCTATTCTATTATTTAATTTATAGTTTATATAGCTTTTTACTACTAGTAAATTAATATTAAGCTATTATTCTCCTTAATATTTCTATATTATAATTTAAATTATATTATAATTTTATTATTAGTAAAGTTTTCTAAGGGTTCTTATATTAGGGTATTATAATTTTTCTATTTAACTAATATATTATAGTTATATTTTTACCCTAGTATATTCTTTACTACTAGTATCTCTTTAATATTATATTTCTTATATACCTCGCTATTTTCTTCAGCTAGAACTAGGATAGGGTTAGGTTATATATCTATATATTATTATAATAGTAGTAGGTTATCTTTTATTTATTTAATAAAGTTAATGTGAAATATTAGGTAGATATTTGTAGGGATATCTAAAGTAATATTTAGTAGGTTTGGTATATTAATAACTTTATACTTAAAAAATACCTAATTAAGTTTCTTACTTAGTTAATTCGTTTTAATATAGTATAGTAATAGCTATACTTTATCCCCTACTTAGAATTTCTTAGCTATTTACTAGGTCTTATTTATACTTATCTTATTATACTACTATATATATACTATTACTATTTAGGCTATAGTAATACTATTCTTTAGGTAAGAAAAGAAAACTAAAGCTTATCCTAAGCTAGAATATATAGATTATTCTACTATTTTGGAATATAAGATAAGTATAATATTAAACCTATTTAAAAACTTATTTAGGCTTATTCTAGTTACTAATAAGTCTTTATTATTTAATACTAACTAATAAGTAGTAATATAAGCTAGCTAGTCTAATTATAAGAAAGTGATATATATTTATAAGAAAACCTGGATTTTAGGTATTACTTTCTCTATCCTACTATTTATCTAGGGATAGAATAATATCAATAAAAGCTACTATACTTTTATTAACTAGTATAATATTATCTAGAAAATACTAACCTAGTCTAATCTATAATTAGTAATAATTAATATAAGGAAACTATAGAACTACTATTAGGTATCTTGGAATTTCTCTATATAGGTTTTAGTAGTTATAGATATTATAGTTTCTAGCTAAATATATTTTAATAATTAGTTTATAATTATTATTAGGAATCTTAGGTTATTTTTTTTAGTAGATAGTAGTTCTATTATAAAATTAATAGAGATTTATAATTAGAACTTATTAAGAATTAGAAAGAATTATAAGAAGTTTTAGTAGTACTACTATCCTTTATATAAGTACTAGTAGATATTATATACTTATATAAAATATTTAATATCCTTTAATATACCGTCTTAATACTAGTTTTATAAAAGTATTATAAATATTAAATTAATATTAGGGTAGTTTAGGACTAATGAATTATAGACTATTTAGAGAATTACTATTATTAGTAGCTTATATTTAGGGACCTAAACCTNGGAAACTATAAAACTATTATTAAGTATTTTACAATTTCTCTATATAAACTTTAGTAATTATAAATATTGTAGTTTCTAGTTAGATGAGTTTTGAAAACTAATCTATAATTACTATAAAAAACCTTAAATCCCCCTCTATAATAAATAATAGATTTATTAGAAACTTAATAGAAATTTATAACTAGAACTTATTAGGAATCAATAAGAATTATAAAAAACCCTAGTAATACTTTTAACTTTCATGTAAATACTAGTAAATATTATATATTTATATAAAGTATTTGGTATTCCTCAATATACTATCTTAATACTAATCTTGTAAGAATACTATAAATACTAAATTAATACTAGGATAGCTTAAAACTAGGGAATTATAAACTATTTAGAAAAATATGATTATTAGTAGCTTTTATTTAAAAACTTAAACCTAGTCCTAATAAAGTAGAATACTAATATCTCTTATTATATAATAAGTTACTTATATCCATATTGAAAGTTCTAGGGAAAATATTTTTATTACTTATAAAATAGTTCCTAGGTAAATCTTATGTACTACTATTACTATAATTACTTATTTTCATAGTATTAGTAATATAGTATCCTAGAATATAATATCCTTATCTAGTAATTTATTAGTTGTATACTAGTAATTATCCCCTATCTATATAGCTTTTTCCTAGCTTCCCTCTATCTATATATTATAAATTAGGAGTACTAGAGAAAACTTTTCTTTCTCTTTATAATTAACCTAGAAAAACTAGAAGATTTATATTATAAACTTTAATTCTCTTATATTATCTTAGCTATATTAAGAAGAAGTATTAGGATATTTTAAGAAATAATTCAAATAATATTTTAAGATACAATTAAACTCTAATAAAACTTCTAGTTATTTAGTTTATTATTATAAGATAAATTTATAGCTTTTAAAATATTCTAAAATCTTACAGTTAGAGAAAATTATAAACAGCTTTACTATACTCTATACCTCTACTAATTATACTTTGAGATAAAATATTATTACTAGTAATTCTTTATTGTAAATAGTATAATTCTACTAAACTAAGGTAAATCTAGTAAAATAATAAGTAATTAACTATAATATACTATTCTTGTTTTCTTATAAGAATAACTATTTCATATTACTTCTAAATAATCTTTTTTTACTACTATATATTACTCTAGATCTTATTAAGCTAGAACTAATTCTAATGTAAATATAAATTTAAGTATTTCAAATACCTATTAATATATAATATCCTAGTAAAATAATACTGTTTTCTATATTGGCTATATAAGGAGCTCTATTAAACTAGAGAAATAATTAACTAAACTATAATAGAAATTTATGAAACTAAAGAAATTCTAAATACTATAGATATTCTTAAGGACTTCTTATTTTTATATAAATTTAATATCTTTAGAGTTATAGTAAATATCTTTTCCTACTTTAATAATAAAACCTAGATACTTAATCTATTTTACTAAGAATTCATATTTCTCTAAGTTTAAATATTAACTAGTCTTTTATAGCTATTTAAAGATTTATGTAACTCTATTTTTAAAGTTACTCTTTAACTTATAACTATAAATAAAGATATTATCTAAGTAAGCTATAATAAAATTAATAAAGATACTTCCAAATATGCTATTAATATAATATTAGGAAATTATAAGTATACTTATTAGCCCGAGAAAAGTAATAAACTACTTTAAATAAATTAAAATAAGTTTAAAAAGTAGTTTGATATTTATCTCCCTCTATAAGATAGATCTTATAGAAAACTATATAAATATTAACTTTTGTAAACTATATTACTTTAAATAATAAGTATAATATTTCTTTAATTGATAATAATAGGTAATAGTTATAAATACTAATAGTATTAAAAGTATAAAAATCAATATAAAACTATTGTTTCCCCCTAAACTTTTTAATAAAGAAGATAAGTATCCTAGTTATAAATGAACTAGCTTAGATTAACTTTTATCTATTAAGTTTAATATTTAATGTTAAGCTTTGAAGAGATATTCTTTTAATATATTCTAAACTATTTTTTATGATAAGTCTAGTTCTATTCTATTTAAGTTCTTTTTTAAATAAAGGAAGTAATTAAGAAACCCCTAGTAAAGTAAAAGGCTAGAAGTTTTATTTTTATTAAGTAACTTTATAATACAAATATAAATAGCTAGTAAAATAAATACTAACTACTTTAAAACGATAAGTAATATAGCTACTAAAGTTATATTAATCTATATTGAATTAATTATTAATTATTTATATCTCCTTTCTCCTAAGCTAGAAGATACTATAACTAGTAACTTAGTAAAATCCGCGAATCTATCGATATATATTTTCTTTAGTATATTACTGATAGTTTAGATAGTTAAGCTACTAATTAGATCTATTTATATCTTATTCCTTAAAAGTAATATAGCTACTAGGACTATATTAATTTATACTAAACTAGTTACTAACTACTTATATCCCCCCTTTTCTAAGCTAGAAGATATTATAACTAGTAATTTAATAAGGTCTATAAATCTATCTATATATATCTCTTTTAGTATATTACTAATAGCTAGGATAGTTAAGTTACTAACTAAATCTATCTATATTTTATTCCTTACAAAATCTAAAACTACTTATCAGTATTATAACCACAGTTTCCTAAAAATAACTAAGTATACTATCCCCGGGATTATATAGAATAAAACTTCTAATACCTAACTATTAAGGTTAATCTATACCCTAGCTATCTTAGTAATATAAGTCTCCTAGTTAATACCCAGGATAGTATTTAACTAGTATAGCTACAGTAATATAATAAATATAAAGTTCTACTACTTTATAAACTTTTTACTAACTACTCCATAATAAAGGATAATGTTTAACTAGTATAACCATAGTAATATAATAAATATAAAGTTCTACTACTTCACAAACTCCTTACTAACTACTCTATAACAATTATAACTACTATTAACCTAGATAGAGACAAAAGACTTATTATTTATTAACACAGAAACTAAGAAAAACAACTTATCTATTCATCTCTATATCTCTCTAGTCTTATCTATTACTATAGTATTGTTTTTAGTAGCTACGCTAAGCTGCTCCCTAAGGAATCTCTTCTAAGAAACTAAACTTTTTCCTTATTATCTATAATCCCTTCATCTAATTACAAGGCTTAAATATTAATATCAGAAGCCGCTAGCGGGCAAGTAAGCTATAGCCTATATTCCGCAATAAAATAGTCCTTAGCACTATAATATATATAAGCACTAGCCTATATATATACCTAAATAACCGCGGAGTCCACCTAATAAGCCTTACATACCCCAGCAAAAGGAGCTAACTAGGGCTTACTAGCTATAGTAGTATACCTATTTAACCCCCTATAGTATTAAGGGGTAGTAGTATAGTAGCGTTATACTAGTACTAGGGTAGTATAAGCTACCCCTATACCTATTATCTATATATCCCCATTCTAATTAACTATTAGTTCTAGCTAGGGAAAGGACTATAGCTATCTATAGTATTATAACTCTATATCAAGGATCTCGAGGTCTATTATAATTATATAGTAGTACTAAATAGTAGTATAATAGTCTGTCTAGCTAATATCGCGGCTAATAATAGCTATCTAAATTTAGTAAGAGAGAGCTAGATAGAAGTAGTTTAGCTTAATATCCCCCGCCTAGTTATACCCCCCTACCTATCCTATAGCTAATTTAAACTCGATAAAGAACTTAGCGAATATTTACTTAGGCCCCTGATAGAAGTAGCGAATTTTCTTAAAAGCCTAAATACTATAATAAGAGTTCTTATAATACTTTATAAAATACTAGAAGAATATGTTGATATCCTAATTATACTATAGCTTTTATATAGTATAAAAGTTACTAACCTATATCTAGACTTTAGGTGATAAATTAGTCTATAGGTATTACTAGAAATCCTCAAATCCCCTAATAAAAACCTAATTAACTTCTAACTTATATTATATAATTATCTACTATATAGGAAAATAAAAGGTATTACTATCAAAAAAAGTATTAACAAAAAGTAGCTTTCGCTTTAGATTAGGCACCTATAATACCTATAAAACTAAATTATAATCTACTTAGAGTTTCGCGAAGGCGTCTCAAAAGGATCAGTTTTCGTTATCTACTAAATTAGTCTACTATTAGTCCGTTAGAAGTTTTATAGAAAGCTCCAGATTAGTAATATACTATTAAAAGGAATACTAATAAAGAGTAACTTTTACTTTAGATTAAGTACCTATAATACCTATAAAGCTAAGTTATAATCTACTTAGAGTTTCGCGAAAATATCTTAAAAGGATCAGTTTTCGTTATCTACTAGGTTAGTCTACTATTAATCTATTAGAAGTTCTATAGAAAGCTCTAGATTAGTAATATTTACTATTATTTTTTCGCTATCTTCTATTTCAAGAAAGCTCTAGATTAGTAATATCTACTATTATCTTTTTACTATCTTCTATTTCCTTTAGTATTTACTATTTACTACTAAGTTAAACCTAAATAAGAAGTTTATTAATATTAGAAGCTAGCTACGAGAAGTACTTTAGTAGTACTTTAATAGTATTATAATAAATTTAAAGAGTTTATACCTAGAGTAAAAACTCTTTACTAGACTATAGGGATAGTAGTTATACGGAGCCTTAATAGTAATATCCTATATAAGCCCTAAGGCTTAGGTCTATAATATTTACTAAGAAATAGAGCTAGTAAGTAAAAAAGCTATCTTAGTTTAATTTCTATATTAAATATTACTTAGAGTTTTAGATAGTAGTCCTAGATATTTTATTAAAGTATAAGTAAAATATACCTAAAAGATAAAATAATAAGAAATTATAAGGATAAGTTATTTAAGTTATCCTTAATAGTATATAACTTAGTAATTCCTAGGTAAAGAAGATGAAATTAGAAAAACTACTAGTTTTTAATAGAAAACCTAATCTCGAGGAATTATTAATCTATATAGTAGGAAAAAATATAATATTTTAAAAAGCTAAAGTAGCTATTTAGTAAAAGAAATATAACTTCTCCCTTGATTTATATTTAAAGGTTTAGATCTCTGAATATTAACTAGATAACTTTAAATATTTAATATTTTAAGGGAAGATATAAGTATTTAGAAATAATAATAAAGAGAGCTTTTTTAATAAGTTAAGGATAAAGTTAGTTTAAGAATTATATAACTTTACTATTACTAGCTATCTAGGGAAGAATAGTATATTTAAAATTATAAATAAGAAGTTCTTTTAGCTAGGCTAGTTATAGACTATAAGGAGATTTATATAGAACTATAATATTTATAGTAATATATATATTTAGAAGTAAGTAAAGAGGGGTTTTTTAAAACTCCTCCTAGTACTTAACTAGTTATATTCTAATCTATTAATAGATTTTATTATTAATCTTTTACTAACTAGAAAGAAAAGTAGCTAGTATTTTTAAATTATTATTAATAAGCTAAGTAAGTTAGTAATACTCGAGGAAATAGATACTATAGAAGCTAAAATATATACCTAGTAGTTCCTTAATTATTACTATAGGTTTTATAGGATATTATAGTTTATTATTAGTAATTATAGTTTAAATTAAGTAAATAGGTTCTAGAAAGAGTTTTATTATTTAATAGGAATTATATAACTACTTAATACTAGTTATTACCCCTAGACTAATAGAAGAATAGAATACTAGAATTAAGAGATTTAAGCTATATTATAAATATATATATACTAGTCCTAGGATAACTAGGGGGACTTACTACTTATTATATAGTTTACTTTATAGAATAAGTATAATTTAAATATTAGGGTTATACTATTCTTTATAGAGTATAGTTATTATATTAATCTTATATTAACTATTAAGGATATAAGAAAGGTAGTATTTAAAGGAGAAGTTATTACTTAGTTACTAGTTAATAAGATAAAAGATATTACGGGATTTATTTAAGTTAAGATTATAGTAGTTTAGTAATAAAGTAAGGTTTTAGTAAATAGGTACTAGTCTTCCGTAGATAAGTATTAAATAAATAATAAAATGTAATTAAATATTTTAAATTATAAGTTACTATAGCTAAGTAAGAAGCTAGACTAGTTATATTATAAATATAAAGTTATAAAAGTTATTATACTATATATTATTAAGTTAAATATACTAGGGATAGTTTATTTTAAGTTTTATGTTAATCTACTCTAGAAAGTAACTAGTAATCCCCTATTTAGCTAAGAAATCATAAACTTATAACTACTACTTATAGTTAATAATAATAGTAAAATAGAATAAGAAGTTAAAGATATACTAGTAATAAGGTAGTACTAGGTAAATAGAAAGTAGTAATGATAGGCTTTTATTAAATAGAAAAGGTTTATAAATACTATANATATCTTATTAGTAGTACTTGATCTCTATATAAAAGGCTTAATTATACTATAGGAGGAATTCGTCAGGTTTTAGAAGGGTTTTAAATCATTTAATATATTATATATATTTTATAAGGTACTTAAAGAACTTTTCGATATATACTACTTACAAGAACTATAGGTATTATACTACTTAATCTCGAATAACCTTACTACTAAGAAACCACTATAAATCTTTACTTCTCTTAAAATAATATTTCTTCTAGAAATTTACTAATAATATAAGCATTTTAGATATATCTTTTAAGGGGAAAGAAAATATATAATTATTGATATAGAAGAAGAAGATAATATACCTCTTAAGCTAGTAACAAAGCTCTCCCATAACAGGTTTGAAACTAAGGTATTCGAGACTTACTTCTAAGTAGTATTACTAGAAGAAAGGGGATCTCCAAAAACTATATAACACTTTATTTAGGTAGTAGATCTTGCTTTATATTTGATAACCTAGTAGTATCTCTATATAAATAACCTTATTAAGTATTATATATATAAATATATTAACTATATTATATTAGAGTAATTTAAGATTAAAATAATTAGTAATTACTATAAAGGTTTAAAACGATATACTTATTAGGGTTATTATATAGGTCTTGTAGTTATCTCATAGCTATTAATTTTTACAAATAATAAAGTAAGCTTTGATTTTCAGGAGGTACCTATACTTATCAAGCTTATAAATATAAACCTAGTAATACCCCAAAATCTTTAAACCTCTCATAAAAACCCTACTAACTTTACTCTAGAAATAAGATTTAATATAACTCTTAAAATAAACTCTTTTAATTACTACTATTACTTTAATATATAGATAAATAAATACTACTAAGTAAAATATAAATAATAATAATAGTTTCTGCTATAAAACTCCTAGAATAGGAACTTCTATTCCCCTATACTTTAAGTATTCTCTAATATCTAATTTATCTTATAGCTGAAATTTATTATTAAAAGTCCTAATATCTATATCTTAGAATTTTTAAAAAAGTTAAATTTCCAGGACCCCTTCTAGTTAACTACTCACACAACTTGATAGCTATAGGTAGGAATATCTTAGAATATCTCAAAACAACTAAAAGGCGCTAGTTAAAAAGGCAGCTATAAATAAAAACTTCTCTACTATAATATAGTATCTTATCTATCCCTTATACTTAACCC
Organism: Colletotrichum trifolii; assembly: GCA_004367215.1. Taxonomy (NCBI): domain Eukaryota; kingdom Fungi; phylum Ascomycota; class Sordariomycetes; order Glomerellales; family Glomerellaceae; genus Colletotrichum; species Colletotrichum trifolii. The sequence continues at coordinate 33,181 of RYZW01000421.1, forward strand.
TTTTTAATAATATCTAAATTCCTCACTTCTTTATAGTCTTATCTATATGAATAAGATTATAGAAGAATATAATAAATAACTCTAGAAAGGTTATTAATATAAACTTTACAATTTCAAATACCTTATAAAGCTTAAGAGTAGCTACTATATAGACATGAAACCTTAAACTACTACAGCTACCTCCTATTATATCGACTACCTTATTAAACTTTTTACTTAAGCTTAAATAAATAACTAAACTAATTTCAAATAGCTCTACTATAATCATTTACTCTTATAACTATTAAATAACTTTATTAGAATTAAACTATTTAAAATTATTTTATAGAAAAGTTAAATTTCTATTAAAGAAAAGTATTTTATTAAAAGAAATATTATAAGTTATAATAACTTTATTTTAGAATAAATTCTATACTTAATACTAATTAGTTAAAATATAGCTAACTAAAAAGCTAATAAAAGTATACCTCTTAAGGTATACTAGCTAGTTACGTTTTAACTTTATATTTATAGTTAAAATAAAATATTTATAGCTATAAATATAAAAGTAAGCTAAATCTAGCTTTATAGTATTATCCTTTTAAATAACTTTATAAAACCTCTTATATAGTATTTACTAGCCTAAGAAGTATAATAGTATTTAGTTATAAAAAAATACTACTACTTATAAAGTTTTAGGCTAGAGATTATAAAATAGTTTACTACTATACTTTATAGCTTTCGTATAAGCCTTAATAATAGCTCTAATATATTTAATACTCCTATTTTAACTCTAAATATATAGAGCAAATAACTTAAAATATATATTTTAAAAAATAAAATCTAACTTTAACTTCTTATACCTAGAGATTTTATTATTATATTTAAAAACCTTAATATTAATACTATACTAGTACTTAAGAAATACTATAAAACTCTCAAATACTCCTATAATTATAACTCTAATATAATTAATAAAATAGAAATCTTAAGAATAATTAATAACTTAATCTATAAATATTAAAATAGAATTATAACTACTATAACTTTAATAATAAGGGTAAAAGTCAAAAGTAATATACTCCCTAGGAATAGTATATAAAATATTCTTATATTCTATATAGTAAATCTTTTATTTAACTTTACTAATATTATATACCTTATATACCCCCTATATAAACTAATATCTATTATACTTCAAATAGTTATTAGTAATACAAATACCTTATATAATAGAAATAAAATAATTCAGAAATTCTCTATTAAAATACCCTAAAGACTAGTACTAGAACTATTTATTACTTTTTAAAGATCTTTAAATAATATCTATAATATAATACTAATACTAGTAATATCTAAGAGAAAGCTTATACTATATTACTTATATAGCTAAAATAATTAATCTCTCGCGAAATATATAATATTCGAAGACTTATTAGCTATATTAAATATTAACTACTATAATCTCTAAATAATTACTCTTCTAAAATCAAGATAAATAATTTAACCTAATATCCTACTAGTAGCCTTGTTTTTATAACTACTAAAAAAAGATAAGGTTTATTACTAGAATAATATAGAAGGTAATATTATAGAAGTATAATTTAACTTCTTTATTTTTGATAATCTAAATAAATATCTTAGTATCTCTATAACTTTTAATTAGTATAAGCTTTATACTATATTAAATATAATCTCCTACTAAAACTCCTTAAAATATTATAAAACACTTTATATCTTAGAAAATATAAACTAAAATACCTAAATAAAAAAAAAAATTCTTAGAAAAAGTATTATTAAAGCTTTTCCTCGTAATATACTTACTATATAGTATTATAGCCGATTTAGCTAGAAAACTAGCTATATAGTTACTATTATCTAAAACTCTAAACTTTTTTTAAAAAATCCAAATCCGAGGCTAATAACTACTTAATCTTTTCTTTAGTTAAAACATTTAATACCTAGCTTTTATAGGCTAATTAAGAATACGTATAATAATAATATACTAAAAAGTAATTTAAGCTATATTTTAGAAAATATAAAAGCTTATTAGAACCTTAGAAATATTTCTTATTATTTTAAGTATTCGAAGTAATTATAAAGGTTTTAGTTAAGATATTAAAAGTACTATAATCTATTTTACTATATTAGAGAAATTTAGAGAAATACTAAATAATTTCTATAATAGCTAAGATAACTTTATCTAGGGATATTAAATCTAAATTACTATAAATTATAAATATATAACTTTAAATATAAACCTCGATAAATAAATAAATAAGTAAAATTATAAAATAATAAACTTATAGTATTCTAATAATAAATAAAGTATAATTAACTACTTAAACTTTATATATAATATCTTACTATTTCTAAAACTATATTTTAATTATTACCCTTATAGTAAAATATTTAAGTCTCGGGGATTAAAATATCTTATAGTATATTATAGTAGTATTTTAGAAGTATAGATTATCTATAATACTAAAATAGTTATAGAAGTTTATAATTTATACTATTATATCCTCTTCTATATAGTAATACTAGTACTATAATATTTTACTTATATATTTAAAGATTTAATTTATTAAATAAACTTAGTTTAAATACTTATATTAGTAATCTTGAACTTTTAAAATATAAAAACTATAAAAAACTATATAAGTTTTTAAACCTTTCTCTATAAAATCTATAATATCCCTTATTTGAATTTCTTTAGTAATATTAACTAGAAATTATTAATTTTNTAGAGACTATACTAGTCCCCTACCTAAAAGAGCTCCTTATTATAATTAAGCTCCCTACTATTTATAGCTAGTAACTTTTAAAAATATAGGATATTACTTAGAAGATAGAGTATATAAAGGTACTACTAACCTAGTAGGCCTTAGTTACTTATCTCCTTATATTAAAGGATTAGGACGGGGATATAGTAATAATTAGGGCTATATATAAATAGTGCTACTACTATAGGTTTTCTAGTTCCGCGAGCTCTACTAAAAGGGTTCCCCTATTATAGAGGGATATACGTGAGTACTATAACTACTACGAAAGAGGCTATATTACTAGGAACTATACTAATACTAGTATAGTGAAGAAGAAAAAGAAAGGA
>RYZW01000422.1:0-32505 GCA_004367215.1 Colletotrichum trifolii
TAAACTACCTCGTCTCTACTATACAAGGTATTTGTATTACTAATAGCTATTCGAAGTATAATAGATACTAGCCCACTTAGGAAGTATGCGAGGCGTGCGGTATCAGTAAAGCTAAACGAAAGATTCGCTACGTGGAGCGTAAGAGTATTTCATATGCTACCCCCAGGGAGCATATTACTTTCGACTTTCACCCCTATCACTAAAGCTATAGCAGCTATACCTCTACTTTAATATTCATAAACCAAGCTACTAATTACTCTTAAAGCTATAGCAGCTATACCTCTACTTTAATATTCACAAACCAAGCTACTAATTACTCTTAGGATTTCTATCTTATTAACCATACTAGAGCCGTAATCATAAGAGCATTTAAGAGTTTTATAATACTTCTCAAATACTAATATAGTATTAATATTAAGGTTTTCGAATACGATAACGAGGTCCTTAAGTATAAGAAGTTAAAGTCAAACCTTACCTCTTAAAACATATATCTCAAGCTATCCGCTCCATATACCTAAAACTAAAACAGGGGCACCAAATACATTAGAGCTATTATTAAAACTCGCGCGAGAGCCATAAGGTATAGCAGTAAGCTACCCTATAATCTCTAGCTTAAAACCCTACAGGCCACAGTATTTCTTCACAACTAAACACTGATATACCTTCTAGGCTAGTAAATACTATATAAGAAGTTTTACAAAGTTACTTGAAAGGATAATACTACGAAACTAGACTTAGCCTACTTTCATACTTATAGTTATAAATATTTTATTTTAACTATAAACGCAAAGTTAAAACGTAACCAGCTAGCATACCTCAAGGGGTATGCTTTTATCAGCTTTTTAGTTAGCTATATTTTAACTAACTAGTATTAAGTATAGAACCTACTCTAAAACGAAGTTATTATAACCCGTAATATCTCTTTCAACGAAATACTTTTCTTTAATAGAGATTTAACTTTTTTATAAAATAATTTTAAATAATTTAATTCTAACAAAGTTACTTAATAGTTATAAGAGTAAATAACTACAGTAGAACTACTTAAAATTAGCTTAGTTACTTATTTGAGTTTAAGTAAAAAGCTTAATAAAGTAGTCAACATAACAGGAAATAGCTATAGTAGTTTAAAGTCTCGTATCTATACAATAGTTATTCCTAAGCTTTATAAAACGTTTAAAACTACGAAGTTCACATTAATAACGCCTCTAGAATCACCTGCCGCATTCTTCTATAATCTTATTTACATAGACAAGACTATAAAGAGGCGAGGAGTTTAGATATTACTAGAGAGGGTCAAATACAAAGGATAGATAAGATATTATATTATAGTAGAAAGGTCTTTATTTAAAGCTACCTTTTTAACTAGCGCTTTTTAGTTGTTTCGAGATACTCTAAGACATTTCTACTTATAGCTATAGAGTTATATAAGTAGTTAACTAGAGGGGGTCCTAGAGGTTTAACTTTCTCAAAGACTCTAAGATGCGGATATTAGGACTTTTAACAACGAATTTTAGCTACAAGGCAAATTAGATATTAGAGAGTATTTAAAGCGCGGGGGAGTAGAAACTCTTATTCTAGGAATCTTATAGTAGAAGCTATTACTATTACCTATATCTTACTTAGTAGTACTCACTTATCCATACACTAAAATAATAGTAATAGCTAAAAAAGCTTACCTTAAAAGTTATACTAAATCTCACTCCTAGAATAAAGTTAGCAAGGCTTTCGTGAGAAGCTCGAAGATTTTAGGATACTACTAGGTTTATACCTATAAGTTTGATAAGTATAAATACCTCCTGAAAATTAAAACTTACCTTATTATTTATAGAAATTAATAGCTATAAGATAACTACGAGACCTATATAGTAATCCTAGTAAGTATATTATTTCGAACCCTTATAATAATTACTAACCACTTTAATCTTAAACTACTCTAATACGACATAGTTAACACGTTCGTATACGTAGCACTTAATAAGGTTATTTATATAGAAATACTACTAAGTTATCAAATATAAAATAAGATCTACCGCCTAAATAAAGCGCTATACGGCTTTTAGAGATTTTCCCTCTTCTAGTAATACTACTTAGAAATAGGCCTCAAGCATTTCAGTTTTAAACCCACTATAAGAAAACTTTATTACTAGCTTAAAAAGTATATTATCTTTTTCTTCTATATCAATAATTACATACTCTCCTTCCCCTTAAAAAATATATCTAAAATATTTATATTATTAGTAGATTTCTAGAAAAAATATTACTTCGAGGGAAATAAAAACCTATAGTAATTTCTCAGCATTAAAATTATTTAAGATTAAGTAGTATAATAGCTATAGCTCTCATAAGTAATAAATATTAAAAAGCTCCTTAAGCGCTTTATAAAGTATACGTAATATGTTAAACAATTCGAAACCCTTCTAAAACCTGATAAATTCCTCTTACGGCGTAATTAAGCTTCTTACACAGAAATCAAGCACTACTAACAAGATATTAGCTTTATTAATTACACTACTATCATAACAAGACCAGATATTACCTATACAGTAAACTAATTATCACACTTTAACTAAAACCTTTTAGATAACTACTATATCAAAGCTAAATGAATAATATAATACCTTAACGAGATAAAAAACCTTTACCTTAAGTTTAGGTATAAGGCTAGTAATCTATTTAATAGCCTCGTTATTACTATAGATACTAGCTTTGCGGATAATAGTAATAATTGAAAGAACTCTTAAGTATATACTATACATCTCTTCAGAGGCCTAATAATATAGCAAACTAATAAATAAGATACTATTACTACTTTAATAACCAAAATAGAACTTTTAGTACTATCTCAAGCCACTTAAGAAACTATTTTTACTAGCTACTTTATTATTACATTTTAAGTAGACTTCTCAATAAATACATTTAGTAAAGACAAAGTATACAAGTTTCGCCTAGCTATCCAAATCCAGTATAATAACTAATAAATAATATACCTAGTAATAGCTGAAACGGTTTAACTATATATAAAGTTAAAGTATATAGATATCTATAACTACTAGTTATATTAAGAGGTTTAATAAAGGCGTTTTAAGATTGAATATACGCCTTCGGGAGATTTTATAGCTAATAGTCTTACGAAGCTTCTCTGAAGTCGCTAATTTAGCGTTTTCATCACATAAATTAATATAACAAACTAGTCAAGACACTTAGAATTATAGTAAGAAGAGGAATTTTAAGATATCGGGGGCACTAGAAGCTATACGCCTAAGGCGCCCCCTAGCGAATAAGAGGTACCTAAATAACCTGAAAATAATACTACTCTTCCTACTATAGGGGTAGAAGTTTAATAAAGGCGATAGGGTTATTTAGAGCGCTTCTTATAAGATGTAAATAAAGTATTAATAGCATTATTCAAAAGGCTAGCTTATAGGTAAGGCCCTTAAAGCTAGAGGGGCGTATCAGGAATAACGTATTCGAGTAGTAGAGTTTTCGCCGGAAGAACTCTTAGCTACAGCGCTGTTTCTACGGGCTTCGCCCCACTTTAACTAGACGAAATAGGACTACACGTATTATACTTAGCTACATTTAGTAATATATAATACACACCAGATTTTACCCCCTAATTATATATAATAATAAATTTCTTAGAAATAGAATAAAAAAAAGTACTAAGAATTAGGTATTTTATAATTTATTATTTTTCTATATTTTATATAATAGAACTAAAATCTCCTGGAAATCTATATAGTTCTTTATAAAAAATGAAAGATAGAATAAGTATAGAGATATCTAGCTATAACTATCATAATTAAAACTATTATTTTATTAAAATAAGTTTTAATAGAATTATCCCGAGTATTATAATTAATAAATAGTTTATAAATATTTCAAAGAAAATTATCTAGTTGATTTATAATTTACTATATTAAGCTAATAATATTAGAAACTAGGTATTAATTAGGTAATACTTTAATATTAAAATACTACGATAATCCTAATTACTAGATATTATAGAATATTATAATAATATAATTATAGAGGTTTTAAGAGCTATTTAGCTATACTAAGAATTTGTATATCTATATAAGTATTATACATAAGTTAGCTATAATTAATATATTAAGAATATTTACTAAGAAGAGTAAGCTAAGTCCTAATATACTTATATAAGGATTACAGGTTAGTCTATATTAGTAATAGAGAATTTTTCTATTAGTAGTATAAAGTCTCGTCTTAAAAGTAAGTAAAGTTTAGTTTATAATAAAGATATTAAAGTTATAGATACCAAGGTTATAATAAATATTTAAGTAGAGTACTTATAGTTAGTATTAAATAAATATCTCGAGATATATGAATTAAATATAACTATAAAAGTATAAAGGTATAAGGGTATAAAGTTATCGTGGAAAGAGTCATTAGTTATTTCTTATTGAAAAGGTTAATACGGGGTAGGTATACTAGTTATAGCTATAAGGGGTTTAATTCTAGATTAACTAGAGTCTAGCTCTATTAGTTAGTAGGGGGGGTAAGAGGGCTAAAGTTGTACTTTAGGGGGTAATATGTCTACTAATAGTCATAGTAGAGAGCGAGCTATCGGCCCCTCCTATAATTAAACATCTTTAGATTAACTAGGGGCTAGTTGTAGTAGTTAGTAGGGGGGGTAGGAGGGCTAAAGTTATACTTTAGGGGGTAATATATCTACTGATAGTCGTAGTAGAAAGCGAGCTATTAGCCCCTCCCAAGAATATATTCCTTAAATTGAGAATTTTAAACAAATAAATAAGAAGTAGGAATTAGTATATAAAAATTAACTTAAAGGGGTATTAAGAATTAATTATAACCCCTTAAACTAGGAATAGAAATAAGAATTTGTTCCAAAAGTAGAGGATACTTATTGAAACTAGTAACTAGAATATTATATCTAAAACTATAAATTCTAAGCCTTTTTATGACTAGTTAAGAAAAAAAGCTTTTTTTGATAGGAAACTTAGTTAGAATTATTAAAAGTTTAGGAATAAACTTAATAGAAAATATTTAAAGAAAGAATAGTATTCAAGATATTATGTAGTTAGATTAAAGGTCTTTAATCTATTTAAAGTTATATACTTCTCGGAAACCCTATAGGGAAGCTATACCTAGTAGTCGGCTCTTACTTAATATACCTACTAGATACTACTAGTTCTAAGGAACTATTTAAATAGAGAAAGCCTTAGGTAGTAAAATATAGTTAGTTAATATAATAGGTAACAAATAGGAAAGTACAAGCCTATCCGTTATAGTTACCCTTTAAGGATTATAGTTACGTGATATTAATACTAGCTAGCTAGTAGTACCTATTACTAGCTACTATTAATATTTACTAGCTATTAATAGCTAGTAGTAGTAAATACTAATATCTAGTAGTAGTTATTATAATTGGTTTACGTAGTCGGAAAGTATATAGCTACTAGTCGCGCTTACCCACTATAGGATTCGAACCTATTACTCTTACTATAATAGTAAGAGCTAGCTAGACGTTGAACTACTACGTTAAGCGGGGAGTATTTAAGATATTAAGATAATAGGATATAATATTTTAAAAGCTAGAATAATAGTAAATTAAAGTATTTTAGTAATAAGAATTAAAGTAATAGAATAAGAAATATCTCTACTCTTAATAAAAGTAGTTTTGAAATCTTTCTATTATTTTAATTATAGTTTATAATAAATGGGCTTTATTATATTACTAATCTTTTTATTTTTTGATTAAAAAAAGTAAGATCCAAAGGAAAATTATATATTAAAATATTTATTTTATTAGTATCTGAGATTTATAAAACTTTTAGGTATTTCTTCAAAACTTATTAAATTTTATTTAAAACTAGAAAATATATAGTTTTTAAACTAGTTTTATACTAGTAGTAATGGGGTTGTATTGAAGGTCTCTGATCTATTTAAAGTTATATGCCTCTCGGGGGACCCTGTAAAGGAAGCTATACCTAGTAGTTAGCTCTTGAACCTATTTCTCTTTATTAAAAGATTAGGATAGAGATATAATAATAACTAAAATCATAGTAGTTGTATTGAAGGTCTCTGATCTATTTAAAGTTATATGCCTCTCGGGGGACCCTGTAAAGGAAGCTATACCTAGTAGTTAGCTCTTGCCTTATAAACTCTATAGATAATACTAGGGCTAAGGAATTGTTTAAATAGAGAAAACCTCAAGTAATAATAATATAGTTAATTAAGACGATAGCTGATAAATATAGAAAGTATACACATAAAGGGAAGGTATAGGCTTATATCTATTATAGTTACTTATTATAGGATCGTAGTCACGTAATACTAATACTAGCTAGCTAGTGGTACTTGCTACTAGCTGTTGTCGTTAATAGTTACTAGCTATTAGTGTTAATAGCTGTGGGTAAGAGCTAATAGCTGGTGGCGGTTGCTATATAGTTTACATAATCAGAAGGCACGTGGCTACCGGTCGCGCTTGCCCGCTACAGGATTCGAACCTACTACTTTCGCTATAAATGGTAAGAGCTAGCTAGACGTTAAACTACTACGTCAAGCAGGTTTATACTAGTAGTAATAATTAAGAACTAAATTTTTATTACTAATACTACTAGTATAAAGATAAAGTTTCTAAGAAAAAGTGAAGTTTAAGTAGTAAAGTATATAAGGAATAGTTTAAATAAGTTATATATTACTAATATTCTTTATTTAGAGTAGAAAAATATTATATTATTTAGTAGTTTTCCTTTTCTTAGAAACAGTAGATTCAGTTAGGGTATTCTTTGAAATGGTAGACTTTTATTAGATTTTATAAATTAATATTTAGTAATTTTAAGTTAATATCTAAAATTATTAGTTTCTAATAAGATTTCTTGATTTTTAATTTAAGAGGACTTCCTTGTAATACTAATTATAGTTTCTAAGTATTTGTTAGGAAGTTAAATTTCTTTAATATTATTCTTTTTATTTCTTTTCTATCTATATTATTCTCGGACTCTTCTTCTTTATTAAAAATAGGCTTAGATTCCTACTTTTCTTTAACTTTAAAGTCTATAGTTAAATTATCTTAATCATTATTAAATAGAAGTTTTAAAGTAGAGATCTTCCTAGGATAATAACAAGGATGTTTCGAACTAGTAGTAGTAGTAAGTTTCTTTATTGAAATAATTGTTTTCTTTATAATACTACTAAATTTTAATATTTCAAGTTTAGGGGATAAGGGTAGTGATAAATATTCCTATAAATTAGGGAACTCTACAAAATAGAACTAAAAAAAACGCTTTAGGTGAAATATTCGAATTTTATATTATGACTTCAAACTTAGACTAATAAGAGAATAAGTTTTCTTAGTATTGGTCATTTATCTATAAATCTTAGAAGTAGAGTATTTTAAATTAAGTTACTAAGAATAGGTATATTAAGAGTAAGAAAAGATAAAGAAACATAGTAAGTATTGATTTATTTATAAAAGATAGAAAAAATAAAAAATACTGAATAAAATAGGTTTCTTAAAAAGAGTAGAGAAGAGTATTTTAAGTTATAGAATTATTGTTACTATTAAGTAAATAAAGTTGAAAAAAGTTAATGTGATTTTATATATGAATTCTCTACTACTTTTTAGGTTAAGGTTTACTAGTAGATATTGGAGTTTAGGGATAAAATAAGTAAAAATAGGTATAGTATTATTTAATAGATAGTATAGGTTTAAATATTTCAAGTATTAGTAGTAGGGGTATTCTTAATATTAATAGCTTGTTCTTTCACCCTAATAGAGGAATCTTTAGCTTTACTAGTTCTTTTCTTAACTGATTTGTAAGGTTTATTTTATAGCTTAAATATTAGGAATAATTAATATATATTACTATATTTGAAATTAATATATAAAATCTATATTAATAAAATACATTACCTATAAATATAGAAAGGCAACTATGAAAAATATTAGTATCAGGGAGAAGAAAGAAGCTCATAGGCGAAAAAATAATAAGTGATTTATTTATAGTATATAAAAGAATTAGATAATTATCAGTTCTACAAAAAGGTAACTAATCGCTTTTACTAATAGTAATAAAAATAGTTAAATATATAACGGATTATAATAGTTTTATTAAATTCTTTTATTTAGATACTTCAAAACCTATTTTAGGAAACTATTTACTTTATTTTATTTATTTAGTATATTACTTAAATAATATAAGGGTACCTCTAGTAGCTTTACGACTAGGGGGGTATATAATAATAGGTATAGTACTAAGACTATTATACGATTCTACTAGTTTATATAAAACTTAACTATCTTATTTATATATGTTTAAGTATTCTATTCTAGTTTGAATAAAATATACCTTTTAACAACCTACGTTTAGACCGTATACTGTATTATTTATGCATTATAATATTAGAACTAGAAAATTAGAATTATATTATAAATATATATATACTAGTCTTAAGATAACTAGGGAGACCTATTATTTATTATATAGTTTGTTTTATAGAGTAAGTATATTTCTAGTATTAAAATTATACTATTCTTCATAGAATATGATTATTCTATTAATTCTTTATTTACTATTAAGGATATAGGAGGAATGATAGTTAATGAAGAAGCTATCACTCAGTTACTAGTTAATAAGATAAAAAGTATTATAAGATTTATCTAAACTAAAATCGTAGTAGCTTAATAGTAGAATAGCGTTTTAATTAATAAGTACTAGTACCCCGTAAATAGGTACTAGGTAAAGAATATAATGTAGGTAAATATTTTGAATTATAAGTCATTATAACTAAATAAAAGGCTAGACTAGTTATACTATAAATATAAGATAATAGAAGTTTTATATTATATGTTACTAAGTTAAATATACTTAAAATAGTTTATTTAAAGTTCTATATTAATCTTCTTTTAAAGAAAACTAGTAACTTTTTATTTAGGTAAGAAGTTATTAATCCTTAGTAATTATTCATAAATAATAATAATGATAAAGTAGAATAGAAAATTAAAGATATTTTAGTAATAAAATAGTATTAGATAAATAGGGAATAGTAATAATAGGTTTTTACTAGATAAAAAGGATTGATAGATATTATATAGAAAATGATAGATATAATATAATGTGAGAATAGGTATAGTACTAAGGCTGCTGTATGACTCTGCTGACTACTATATAACTCTAGTAGCTTATATAAAGTATAACTATTCTATTTATACGTATTTAAACGTTTTATTCTACTTAGAAGAAGATTTACTTTTTAATAAATTTCTTTAGACTATATACTATATTATTCATTTATTATAGTTATAAGCCTAGAATATACTATATTATTTATTTATTATAGTTATAAGCCTAGTTATATTCAATTATCTCTAAACTACTTATAATTAATAAATATAAAAGAAATCCTTTTTAATGTATTATATTAGTTCTTTAATAAATTATTTAATAATAGTATACTTAACAATTAGTAGCTTCGATATAATAGTAAAGCTATTTAATAGCTCTGAATATAATTATTAGTATATTATATTATATTTCTATATAAATAGCTAAGATATCTAGTAATATATTAATTTAGAAGTTTAATTTATTTTTGATATTTCGAAAATATTTAAATTACTTGAATTTAAATAATAGTTTACTTAAGAAAATACTATTTAAGAGAAGATTAAAAATACTAAATATTATGTCTTTTATATTAAAGGTATTTTAAACTATTATATAGTAGATATTAAGTTATAAATATTTTAAGAATTTAATTATAAGGAGATGAAGAAATATTATGATATGATTTAGATAAAGGTTAATACTACTATTAATAATAGTTTTCTAGTATCTACTTAAATAGAACTTCTTAATAATAATAATATATCTTTTTAAATTTGTTGAAGAGTTCTGAGATATTAATATATTTAAAATAATTTAGTTATGAAGTAATAAATTAGAGTTAAATATAAGAAAGTCTTTAAGAAATCTAATTAGAATATTTCTAGTTTAGTATAATATAATAAGTAGTATACTATTTATTTTTAAGTAGTTATATATACTATCTTAGAATTCTAGGGAATATTTATAATTAAAGAGTAGTTAGAAGTTTTTATTCAATATACTTTGCTTTATTAGGTTATAATTTAGTATTGGAATATTATTATGAAAGATATTTTAAACCTCGATATTAAAACTTTAGCTACATATAGAGAGATCTTTATACTTTTGTTTTATATTAATAAAAGTTCAATTAAGAGTTATAGTAAAATGCTATTTATATTAGTTATTTGTATAGGAACATTGGATATAATTTAAGTTCAAATAGAATACTTATATAATTTTAGGAGTTACTTATATTTTCTAGAAACCTATAGGTATATTAAATATACTATTACTAGTTTATATATTAAAGTCCTTAATATATAGATATTAGTTATTCCTTGAATTAGTATTTGTTACGGGCCAGCGTAACAGTGTAACTACCCGTGGGCGCGTGCGCATGCAGGGCGCGCGCATGCCCATTCGTACTTAAGTGCGGCAGAACTACAAGTGGACGACTTGTAGTTACGTACCTTTTGAAGGTTGCGCATATAACGCAGATGGGCAGTTACGTCTGCCGCCGTATATGCGCCCGTACGCGCCCGCCCCATCACAGTATTATAAATAAGGTGAAGAATTCTAAATTCTATATTCTATAATAGAAGTTAGTTAAAAAAGGATAGCTGAATTCTAAGGGGTATATTAGTAAACCTAAAGAGGTTCTTCTTAGATATTTTAGAAGTTAAATTAGTTCCCTTAAGTAGTAAGTCTAGGAGTAGTTATTATTCTTTTAATTTGATATATATTAGTATTAATTCTATTTCTCTTGAAAAGTTAATTAATGTTTTCTTAGGGTCTTTTCTAATTACTTGAAAATTTGATATACTTTTAAAAAATATAGTTTTTAATAGTTATAAGGTAGTTTACATTACTAATTTAATAGATTTCTTCAAGATAAGAAATTTAAAGTTTAGTAAACGAATAGATTTAGTTTAATATAGTTTAGCTAATTTGTTTACAGTAAGAAGAGGTAAGAAAATTATGAAGAAGACTTTTAATAGACTAAATAGGAAGAATATACTTAATTTAATATTAGATAATATTACTTATATTAAGAATTTCTATACTAATACTATCTTAGAAATTCTATTTCTTAGTAAAACTAAAATCTAGTATATAGGATTAGATTATATTTTTAGGTTTAGTTTAATTAAGTACTCTTTTATCATAAGATAGTTACTTAGAAAGTATAATTTCGTTTTCTTTGAATATAAGTTTATCTTAAATTATTTTATAGTTTATTTAAGTATTTCTAGTATTATTTTAGAATTACTAAGTATTCTACTTTTTCACTATATTTTAAAATAGTTCTACTAGAACTAAAATCTAATAATATTTATATATAGTATTTTTAAGTAGGATATTTAGGATGGATTATTCTTAGTTATTTAACCTTTAAATTTGAAAGGTAAAGATTATAGAATTAAAGTCATTAGATTATTTTTATTATATAATAATTTATTTGTAATAGGTTAGTTCTAGATAAACTTTAGAGTTATATTTAGTTTACTTATTTTATTATATTATTTGGGATTTATTTAATTTCTCTAAAATATATATGAGTAGCTCCTAGGTATTTATTATTAAAAATAAACGTTTAAGTTCATTCCTCTTGTTTATACTACTTAATGAAACCTATAACTTAGTTTCTTAAGTATTAGTAATAGTAAAAATGTAATTAAAGAGATAGAGAAACTTTTTAATTTATAAGATTTAATAAGATATTGAAAGACTAATAATAGGAATTATTAGAGAAACTAGTTAGTAGAGATAAGTAGAAAAATAAAGGTTAAATCTTAAGCTATTTCTTTCTTATACTAAGTTAGAGTAAATACGTATACTGAAAATGAACTAATTACCTAAAAGATAAAAATATAAGAAATTATAAGATTACTATTTAAACTATAAGTAAAGTTAATTTAAATAGTAACTAGAGTATATAATATATTTCTAAATATTTAAAATAACTAGAAATTACTACATAAAGTTAAAGAGATTTAGTATAAGTAATATCTTTATTAGTAAGTACTAGAATATATTCTAAGTTGTTATTAAGACTTATAACTTTACTAGGGATAGACTTCCACTTATAGTTATTAAGTATACTTACTTGAGAAATATTATAAATAAGATATTTTAAAAGAGTTATTTAAAGTTAAATTAAAGGGATATATTAGATACTTAGTAAACTATCTTCAAGATATTTATAATTTATATAAGATGTAGATTTCTATTTTTGAGAGAATTATTATTACTTAAAATATTAAATTTAATAACATTAGACTTTTTAAAATACGATTCTTATAAAATACTTATAAAAGAGGTTACAAAACTACTAATTAAGTTAATTGCTAAAGAAAAAGAATATTTTATTTTTCAAATACTTAGAGATTTTAGAATAGTAAGAATATTTAATTGAAAAAAAACCTTTTTATTAGTTATCTTATCAATATTAGAAATAGTTTAAAATATTAAATTAAGTCAAGAATTAGCTTTTCAGAATAATAAGAGAAATCTAATTATATTGAAACTAATATTTAAATTAATAGGATCAATCTAGGTTTCTAATTAATAATAATTAGATATAATAATCCTAAGTAAAACTTGAAGTTTAGGAAATATACTAATAACTAGAAAACTGAATAATATAGTTTTATTTAGTTCCTTTTACTCTATACCTGGAATAGTATCTTAGCTCTTTACTTTATATATAGATTTAACTATAGATTTTACCCGATAATAGTATGTATACTAATACTAACTTATAACTAGTTAAAATAGTAATGAAATTATTTATTATTATAGATAATTATACCCCTAGTTCTAATATTTAACTTTATAGTAGTAGAAGACCTTGTAGTAATAGTTAAGAAGAGTTTTATCGAATATAGATTTAACTATAAATTTTACCTGATAATAGTATTTATACTAATACTAGCTTATAACTAGTTAAAATAGTAATGAAATTATTTATTATTATAGATAATTATACTCCTAGTTCTGATATTTAACCCTATAGTAGTAGAAAACCTCGTAGTAATAGTCAGGGAAACCCCTATTAAAACTAACTAAAACTTAATATATATAGCTAAAAGTAACTAACAAGGTTATAGGATTAAGAATATCCTTAAACTTTCTAAAAATAAAATATAATAGAGTACTTACTTCGAGATATAAAAACTAGGTATTCAATAATTTTTTACCTTTCTATAATTCTTATAATATAACCGAACTTTCCTCGAAATCTATATAGCCATTTATAAAAAGATAACTATAAGATAAGTATAGAAATATCTAGCTATAACTATTATAACTAAAGCTATTAGTATATTAAACTAGATTGTAATAAAGTTATTCTAAATATTATAATTAAAAAGTAATTTATAGATATTTAAAAGAAAATTATTTAGTTATCCTATAAGTTACTATATTAAGCTAATAACATTAGTAATGAGGTATTAATTAGATAATATTCTAATATTAACACTTTACTATAATATTAACTACTAGATACTAAAATAGGGTATAGTTACAACTACTAAAAAGAGCAAAACAAAAGAACCCTCTGTAAAAAGACTATAGTACAGCTAGTATAGCTATACTAAAAAAAGGTAAATCGAAAGGTAAAAATAGCTTGTTTTTCTAACTACAACTAGCTTACTACACTATAGTTAAATACGTAGCTATATAAGGCTATAGCCCTATATATAGCTATATAGCCACGTTACCTATATAGCTTAGTAACCCTATATAGTTCTATATAGCTTAGTAGCCCCTATAGCTACCTAGCCCTATTATAATCTTTCCTATTTTTAAAAACCTATACCTCTACGTATTCAAAAATCCAAAAGAAAACATGAAACCTAACTAGCCTTATAAAAAAACAGATTTGAACTATATCTTTTACTATATATATATAACCACTTAGCTATACTATTATCTATTGTTTATACTAATAAACCACTTTTATCTATATAAATATTACTTCCCCTAATAGACATCTTCTAATAATAACTTTCTTATGGTTTCTTTAAGGGTATTCTTCTTCCCTAGAGCTATCTTTAACTAAATAATAAATCTGAGGTATTGTTAGTATGGTATTATATATATAATAATTGAAAAATAATATATATAGTTATAAGAACCTTATTCAATCGGATTTTCTTCTTCTTCTTCTTCATAAAACCTCGAGTACCCTTAAATAGTATATATATAATTATAATACAGTTATAGCTTATATAGCTATAGCCTATATAGCTATAGCTTATATAGCCGTAGCTTATATAACTATAGTTTATACTAGGCTATACATATTACTATAGGTATATATATTAATTAAAATAGTTATAGGTATTATTCTTTGTAATTTTAGGGGTTTTAAGGGATCTATAAGGTCCGTAGTATTAGTAGGATTAGTAGCCTTTATAGCTTATATCGCTATAGTATACATAGCTGTGACATACGTAACTAGCCCTTTTATTATCGCTTTTATTGATTTTTCGACGCTTTTTACTATATAAGCGGCTATAGCTATAGCCTATAGAGCTATGGTATCTATAGCTATAGCTAAAACTATTAAACAAATAGTTATATTCAAATATACATAATAGTATTAATCTATAAATAGGTTAGTTGGTCTATTAGTTAAGTGGTAGGTTTGTCGAGATAGTATAAAGATATCTCTCTATCCTAGTCTATAAAGACTAAAAATAGAATAATCTTAGATAAAGGTCTATTAAAATAGGGTATAGTTATAACTACTAAAAAGAATAAAACAAAAGAACCCTCTATAAAAAAACTATAGTATAGCTAGTATTGCTATACTAAAACAAGACAAATCAAAAGATAAAAATAGCTTGTTTTTCTAATTATAACTAGCTTGCTACGCTATAGTTAAATACGTAGCTATATAGGGCTATAGCGGTTTATATAGCTATATAGCCACGTCACCTATATAGCTTAGTAACCCTATATGGCTCTATACAGCTTGGTAGCCCCTATAGCTACCTAGCCCCATCACAATACCTTAGAATATTATAATACTATAATTATAAGAGTTTTAAAAACTATCTAATTATACTAGAAATATCTATATTTATATATATATTAGTGATGTTTAATTAATATATTAAAATGATTTACTAATAAGAATAAATCGAGTCCTACTATACTTATATAGAAATCGTAAATTAGTTTATATTAGTGATAGAGAACTTTTATATTAATAGTATCAAATCTTTTCTCGGGAATAAGTAAAGCTTAGTAGGGATATCAAAATCGCGGATATTAAAGTTATAATAAATATTCAAATAGAATGCTTATAGTTAGTAGTAATTGAATATTCGAATTATATATAGCTAACAAAGCGTAAGGGTATAAAGGTATAAAGTTATTATAGAAAGAGGTATTAGTTATTTATTATTAAAAAGGTTGATACGGGGTAGGTATACTAGCTACTATAGCTATAAGGGGTTTAGCCCTAGATTAAGTAAAGGCTAGCTATAGTAGTTAGTAGGGAGGGGTAGGAAGGCTAAAGTTATACTTTAGGGGGTAATATATCTACTAATAGTTATTGTAGAGAGCGAGCTATCAGCCCCTCCCCTAAATAATATACTTAAGATTAAAAATCTAGCTAATGAAAAAAAGATACTTATTATAACTAAGAATAGAAGTAATTACTTTAACACCCCTATTTGGCTAACTAAGAAGAGACTAAAATATAGTTCTAAATTTTAACTAACTAAATTAAGATCTTTAATTATTTAGGAACTTAGTTAAGAATATAGGAATAAATAATAATAGTAATTAGAACTAGAGATTACTATGAGTAATTATATAGTATTCTTAAAAGAATATAATAATAGTATTTTATATTTCTTAGAATATAAATAGGATAGTTTTACTAGTACTTATGTACCTAATTAATAGTAAAAGCTAAAGAAAATAGTCTTAATTTCTTAATACTTTTCCTCGTTATTTAGAATATAGTATTAAAGAAAAAAGATCTTTCTATTAAAATTCGAACATATTTGATTAACTACTTATACTATTAAAAACTTAGAAAAGTATTAGTAATTTATTAGAGTTACTATAGAAATGCCTTATTAAAATAGTAAGAATTAAGATTATAAAATCAAAACAGAAAAATACTTAGTAAAAAATAGATAACTAGAATACTAGATCTAAGCCTTTTCCTCTGAAATAGATTTTTACTTATAAGATAGATATGAATAGTTTTCTAGAGTAATATAAAATAAAGATATATATATATATATATATATATAGATATATATATATAGATATATAAATAGTTAATCTATTCTAAACTATATATATAATAATACTAACTTTTTAAACCTTTTAGGTAACTATAATAATTATAATATAGTTTAACTTTAAGGTTTTCTAGTTTAATGTTATTAATATATTTGTAAATATTATAAAAGACTTTAATAGATTTCTCATAATAGTTAAACTACTAGATGGATTTGAGGTTATAGAATCTTATATAGAACTCGAATATACTTTTCATAGATTTTAAAATATACCCCTTTTTTAATATAAGACTCTTTATATTCCTTTTGAATTATTAGGTTTCTAGTTATATTCAGAAGAAGAGTTTTATCTATTATAAAATAAGAGTTTAAGTACTTTTATTTTATTCTTTATAAATGAAATCTTTCTTTTATAATATAAAGGAGCTAAATTTAAGATTATTAAAAATATTAAATATACTTATAAACTTAAGGAATAGAGTTTTATTAAGTATTTCTTGGGAGTTTGACTAATTGGAAATTATAAGTATTATAAGATTTATTGAGTTTATAATATAAATATTATTAAAATTACTAAGTATTCTAATGTTAACTATAACTTAATTCTAATAATATTATTTTTAGTACTAATTCTTACTATAAATACTAGTTAAGCTATATTTTAAGAGATTTGTATGTATTAGAGAAATATTAGTTTAATTCTTTATATTTCTATTATAGTATAACTAAATATTCTCTTTATATACTTTCTACTTTTAAAATACTTTAAAAATCTTTCTTAAATATACTAGGATACTATGAGTTATATTATTTAGTATTTAGTATTATAATTTAGAAGTTTAAGAGGTATTAATAAGATATTTTAAATACTCTTCATTACTGGAAATACTTTGTTTAGAAATAATGAAGAAATTTAAAAATTAACTTATAACTATATTATTTTTCTATTTAGAGAATTAATCTAATAGAAAGCTACTTAATAGAATATCATAATAATATTAATAACTAAAATAGAGTTTCTTAGTTTAGAATATACTTTAAAAGAAACTATAATATTAAAAAGACTATTTTAAGATATTAAATATTACTCTAGAGATATTTGGAAGATTTTTTATAACAATTATTAAATAATTAGACTAGTAGTCTTAGATAATAAATGCCTATCTACTAGATTTTAATATATAGATATTTAATAAATATAGTTTTACTAAGAATATTTAAAAAGTAGTTTCGAAGTCTTCTATATACTTATAGATATAATACTAGTAGGTAGACTTATAAAGAATCTAATTTAAGTAAAACTTAAATAATTTAGAGTATTTCTTAACTTTATAAATCTATAAGTAATACTTTTAGAATTAGCTAAAATAACAGAAAAAGCTACTTAAAATAATGTCCTATTTACTTAAATATATATATAAGTAACTTAGACTTATATTTACTTTTAACAAAAAGCTTTTATAGTAGTAATATAAAAAGAGAAAGATTAATAAAATGCTTCTAAGAATTTCTAGGGAATAAATTTCTCTAGTTAAATCTTTATTTAGTTAAATATTAATTATTTAAACTTACAATTTTAAATAAATGAAAAGAATACTATAAGAAGTATATAGAACTTAACTTATATAAGTATTAAAAACTAGTTATAACTCTTAAGAAGAATAGAAATAAGACTTTAGGCTTATTTAAAAAATAGAGAATAACCAAAAATAGTAGCTAAACTACTATAACTGAAACTACAAACTCTAAACTTTCCTATGATTAGCTAAGATATAAAACCTTAGTTAACTAGAAAACTAGTTATAGTTACAAAAAGTCTAGCAATATAGCTACTTGAAGCTAGCTAGATAAGTAGTATAAACTAAGGAGCTTAAATGATAGGAAGCTAAGAAGCTTAAATAATAAGAAGTTAAAATACCTAAACTAGAAAAAGTAGTTTAATTATAGGAGTTCTAGTAGTAGAATTTGAAATATTTCTATTTTTAATAAAAATAGTTTCGAAATCTTTCTATAATATTAATTATAATTCAAGATAAATAATGTTTTTTATATTACTAACCTTCTTATTTTTTAAAATAAGAAAAGTTAGATTTAAATAAAATTCTTAAGCTAAAATATTTATTTTATTAATATCTAGAACTTATAAAACTTCTAAATGTTTCTTGAATACTTGGTATATTTAGCCTAAGACTAGTAAATACGTAGCTTTTAAACTAATTTTATACTAGTAATGATAATTAAAAACTAAATTTCTATTACTAATATTAATAGTGTAAAGATAAAGTCCCTGAGAAAAGGTAACACTTAAGTAATATACTATATAGGGTATAGATTGAATAGGTTATACTTTACTAGTAATCTGTATTTAAAGTAAATAAGTTTTATATTCCTTAGTAGTTTTATTTTTCTTAGAAAAAGTAGATTTTATTAAGATTTATTTTTAAAAAGTAGATTTATTACTAGGCTTTATAAGTTAATACTTAGTAACCTTAAACTAATATTTAAGATTATTGATATCTAATAAAGTTTTCTCATTTCTAACCTAGGAGGACTTTCTTATAGTATTAGTTATAGTCTTTAAACGTTTCTTAGGAAACTTAACTATTTTTTTAGTATTCTCCTTACTATTGCTATTGCTGTCTTTATTTATAATAGTCTTAAGTTCTTTTTCTTTATTACTAATAGCGTTAGGTACTAGATTTTTTACTTTAAAGTTACTAGTTAAATTACTTTTATTATTATTAAATATGGATTTTAGGGTAGAGATCTTTCTTAGAAAATTATAAAGATATTTCAAACTAGTAGTAATAGTAGGATCTTTTACGGAAATAGCTTTTTTCTTTATAATACTACTAGGTTTAGGTGTTTAGTACGTTTAGGGGTTAGAGATAGTAATAAATATCCTTAAGATTAGGGAATTCCACGAAATATAACTAGATAAATAATTTAAGTTAAAATAATTAACTTCTATATTATTGCAAGAATTTTAAATTACTAATAGGGTTATTTTCTTTAATAAAATTGAGCTGAGTTTATATTTTAGAGATAAAGTATCCTTAGATAGATTTGCTAAGAATAAAACCTATATTAATAGAGAAAGTGGATAAAGGGAAATAATAGAAATTATATTATTTAAAAAAAGGAAGTTAGATAAAAACTACTGAATAAAATAGGTTTCTTGAAAGGAATATAGAAGAGTATTTAGAGTTTAAGACTTATTATCCTTATTAAGTAAGTAGGGATAGAAAATAGCTAAAGTAAAAATAAAAATTAATATTTTGTTACTTTTAAGTTTGGGGTTAAGTAGTAATTATTCTAGCTTAGAGATATAATAGGTAAGAGTTAGTACTAGATTACTAACTAAGATACATATAAAGAATTCTAGAAAGTTAATAGTAATATTATATTAATTAATATTAGTATTAATAGTTTGTTTTTTAATCTTAGTAAAAGGGTTCTCAGGTTTAATAATAATTTTCTTAATAGACTTAAAAGGTTTATCTTATAATTAGAATATTAGTAATAACTGATATATATTATTATACTTGAAACTAATATATAGAATCTATACTACTAAAATATACTACTTATAATAACTATTGAAAATATTAAGATAGAAAAAGAAAGCAAGCTAGTAGGTAAGAAATCGATAAATAATTTATTTATAGTATATAAAAAGATCAGATTACTAGCGATTTAAGAAAGAGCTAACTAATTACTCTTACCGATACTCGATAAAAATAGTTAAATATATAGCGGATGATAATAATTCTATTAATTCCTTTTATTCGAGTACTTAAAGACCTATTTTAAGAAACTATTTACCTTTTTTTATTTATTTGGTATATTATTTAAATTATATCAGAGTATTTCTAGTAGCTCTACTACTAGGAAGGTATATAAGAGTCGGTATAGTATTAAGGCTACTTTATAACTCTACTAGCTACTATATAACTCTAGTAGCTTATATAAAGCATAGCTATTCCATTTATATACGTCTAAAACTTTATTCTAGTTAGAAGAAGATATACCTTTCAACAACCTTCTTTCAAACCATATAATATGATATTTATTTACTATATATAAGAAATAGAAATATTAGATTAATTTAAAGCCTGTTTTAGGTTAAGTAATAAATAAAATAGAGAGTTTAAGAAAGTAGCTCTAATATATTACTAATAAAGAAAGGAATATTATAAGTTATACCTAACTAGTTAATTCTAGTTCTACTTAAATCTTAATAACTATACCTAAAAGGCTAAGTATTAGTAGGTTACTAGTAAGCTTTTAGTATTACTTTTAATTAGACTTTTTACGTTTTTCGCGAGAACTTATCTTTTGTTCCTTAGTTCTAAATAAATAGTATTTATACTCCTTTTAAGTTAAATTATAACCTAGGCCTAACATTTCACAACCACAAAGTCTTCTATTACTATAGAGTTAAATATTAGAATTAGGAATATAATTATCTATAGTAATAAGTAATTTTACTACTATTTTAGCTAGCTATTAGCTAGTATTAATATAAATACTATTATTAGGTAAGATTTATAGTTAAGTCTATTAATAAGGTAAAAGACTTAGATACTACTCTAGATATAAAGTAAAAGTAACTAAAAAAAACTAGTACATACTCATATAACGTTATTAGTCTACTTATAAAATATAATACATGTTTAAAAAAAGCTTTAATTTCTAGTATTATTGATTCTATATTACTATCTATCTAGGAATATAAAGATATTAATCGAAATTACTATATACCTATTAGCTTATATAGTATTGATTAGAGTATACTAATCTAATTAGAACTTTAATTAGTGATAATTACATTTAGGAAACTATAGAACTATTATGATATATTTTAAAACTATTTTATATAACATTTCATGAATATAGATATTATAATTCCTAGCTAGATATATTAAAATGACTAGTTCATCATAACTATAAAACACCTAAAGTTTGTTTCTAATACTAATAGTAATTTAGTTATTGTTAAAATGTTAGGCTGTAAGTATTTACTTTATAGTAGTACTTGACTTACAGTTGAATATTCTCTGGAATATTCTACCTCGTTCTTTTTACAGGGTACTTGCTAGTAATTAACTTTGGTATTCGTAATTACTTACACAAGCCTGTATTACTCGAATATTCCAATAATTACTAATTAGAATATTCTAGAACTAAGCATAGTACTAAAAAGAAGGCTTCTATACCCTCTTTTAGTCAATATTTAGATTGACTAAAAAAACAATATTCTTTTACTGAATATAACTATTATTCACTCTTTTATTCTATTTTCTCTTCCCCTGAGAATATCTAGTATATATACCTTTAACGTAAGGTATCTCTTTACTAGATGTAGGCTGTATGCCTACCTACCTTTCAACAGTTATGAAGTTAATGAAGATATAAGATTAAAGTCAATTTCAATTTGAGAAGGATTATAAGGATTGCTAGTAGTATTACTAGCTTTGATATAAATATTAATATATATTATAGATTTAAATACAATACTTGATATTCTATGATATTTTATCTCAATATTAATCTTTTGATTATACTACAAATATTAAATTAATACTTGAATACTTTAGAACATGAGACTTATAAATAATCTAGAAGATTATAATCATTAATAATTGAGAATTAAGTATCTAGATATAACTTTAATATAGTCATATTTTATTACATCTTGATAAATAATCTATTACTTATATCTTAATGTTTATTGTTAGAAGAAGAATCCTAGTTTCCTAGTAGATTACTATCAAGTAGATTTTATATATTATTACTAGAGTTCTTAATTTTATAAAGCTAGTAATATAGCTTTCAGAATAGAATATGTTTTTGTAGGAACTTATTAGTATTCCTTTCGGAATTATTATCTCTTACTAAAGAAATCATTTTTCTTTCATTAATGTTTATATTCTTAATTAGCCTCAGTAAAAAAAGGTGTTTAAGAGTTAATATGTTAATCTAAAAAAGATAAAGTACTTATATTAAGGATTATAATTCCAATATATTATTTTAGCTTTATTTTACAAAAGTGTTTAAATAATCTATTAAGTAATTTAAACAATATTCCAGGATAAAACTAAGTTCTAATAAAATTTTAGTTTACTTAGTTTATTATTCTAAGATACACTTTAAGTTTATAGAATATTGTATACTTAATTAGAAAAGTAAATAGTTCTACTATACTATAGAAGTCTACTAATTATATTCTTAAGTATAATATAATTACTAAGAGTCTTTTTTTATGAATTACATAACTTCTCTAGCCTACAGTCAATTATATAGCGTAGTAATTATTTACTTATAATATTCGATTTCTATCTTTTCCTTAAGAAATAGTTTCTAAATACTATTCTAGAATAATCTATTTCTATTACTATAAGTTTCTTAAACTCTATTAAACTATAACTAGTTTTAATATAAACATTAATTTATCTTATTCTAATAGAAATGAATTCTTTTTTATATTGATTGAATAAAAAGCTTCATTAAAATAGAAGAATAGTTTAACAAACTATAGTAGAAGCTAATAAGACTAATAGAACTCTAGATATTATAGATATTCTTAGGTCTTTCCTATTCTTAGATTATTTTAACGTTCTAAAATTACATTTTACCTTTTATTTTACTTTTACTTTAATAATAAACCTAAAATACCTTATCTAATATACTAAGAACTTATATCCATTTAGGTCTGGGAATAAGCTTACTTCTTATAGTTACTTTAAAATTTCAATTACTTTTATTTTATAGTTATTTTGAAACTCCTAATTATAGATTAGAATATTATGAAAATAGGTTATAATACAATTATTACGTATATTTTAAAATACCTTATTGATATAGTATTAGAATATAGTAAGTATACTAGTTAGGTTAAAGAGTATAATTAATTATTTAGATAATCTCAACTTTATCTAGAAAGTAGTTCAATATCTTTCTGTCTTGTAACATAAATCTTATAGAAAACTATATAAACATTAAATATAGTAAGTAATGTTATTTTACATAATGAGTAAAACATTTCTTAAATAACTAAACAAATATTAGTTATAAGTATTAGTAGTATTAGAAATCTAGTAATCAATAAAGCTATAAGAATATAAAAGTGTATAAATATAAAGATATTATAGAAAAAGTTATTAGTTATTCATTATCTACGAAAAGGTTAATACGGGGTAGGTATACTAGTTATAGCTACGAGGAATCTAGCTTTAGATCAACTTGGAACTAGTAATAATAGTTAATAGAGGAGCAGGAAAACTAAAGTTATACTTTGGGGAGTAATATATTCTACTAATAGTCGTAATAGAGAGTAAGCTATTAGCCCTTTCTAAATTCTACATTAATAGTATAATAATCATTTATTAATTACTATAATATTTAACTATAGGTAGTAATAAGTATTACTAGTAAAATAAAGGAAGTATATAGTAAAATATACTATATATATAGAGGTATATAATTATATATACTATATATATATGTATAGACATAGTACATATAGTAGTATATAGTATATATATATAATAGTATATAGTATATATACAGTAGTATATACTATATAGTATAATCTTACTAAGACTAGTAACCTTTTCCTTTTACTATATACTTTATACTTATCTATTTACAAATAAAAACTAGTACTAAACTACTATAAAATAAGTTCTAGAAATACTATAAGAATAGTATTAAAAGTATTTATAAAATGATTATTAAAAGTAATCCTTTTACCTTTTACTTAATAATATTCGAATACTTGTTTCATCTACTCTACTTAAGTAATATCTCTCTATATTTAAACAATCATATAGTTCAAATTAATAAACCTCTTAAAAGTTTAGTTCAGAATACTTTTCATAAAAGTATTAGTAATATTATTATTTCTCTTAATCTATTATATTTTGTAAAACTTAAAGTACTTATATAATTACTTTAATACTAAAGTATTCATTATTAAGTATTTCTTTCTAGTAATACTATTAAAAGATAGATAGGTATATAGCCTACATCTAGTAAAGTAATACCTTATGTTCAATGTTTATTTACTAGATATTCTCAGGAGATGAGAAAATAGAATAAAAGAGTAAGTCATAGTTTTATTTAGTAAATGAATATTGTTATTAGTTAATCTAATCATATACTAAAAGAGGATATAGAAGTTTTCTTTTATAGTGTTATGCTTAGTTCTAGAATGTTCTAATTAGTAATTGTTAGAATATTCGAGTAATATAGGCTTACATAAGTAATTACGAATACTAAAGTTAATCACTAGTAAATATCCTATAGAAAAAGTAGAGTAGAATATTCTAGAGAATATTTAATAGTAAGTTAAGTATTACTATAACGTAAATACCTATAACCTAATATTTTAATACCCCCTCTTTTACTCTATAGTAGTAAAAGATAAATAAGTGAAAAAGGTAGGTAAAAGTTACTATATACTTATAAGTACTATAGGTAACTATTCTATGTTACCTTATAAAAGAAATAAAGTACTAAAGATAATTTATAGTACTTATAATGAGTACTATTATATAGAAGTATAGTATTAAAAATGGGCTAAAAGTCCTAGTAAAATTAATAAGTATTTATAATACTAATTAGGCATATTAGCTTAAGAGATTCGGCGAATTTAAAACTAGGAAGAGGTTTGGTTAAGCCGTTAGCAAGTATTTTAGAAGTTGAAAAATACTTAACTTCTATATTACCTAATAAAACTTCTTATTACGTAAAGATATAGTTGATAATTATATATTTAATATACTAGTAGTACTTAGAGTTATAGACTAGAGCTAAAACTCTATTATTGTTAGTATAAATAGTAAGAAGCTTTATAGGAATATTTAGCTCTGAAAATAAATCTTATAATTACTTAATTTCTCTAATAGTCTCTCAAAAACTATTAAATTTAGCTTTAGTAGTAGATAAAGCTATTATAGACTATTCTTTCAATTTCTATAAAGTAAGCCTATTATTTATAGTAAATAAATAGCCCCTAGTAGATTTTCAAGTACTATAGTAACTAGCCTAATCCGAAGAGTAGAGCTTATTAAATTTATAGTAAAGCTTTTTCTATAGGTAAGTATTAAATTAGTAGTAGAAGATAGGTATTTGAATATACCTATAGCTATTTCTAGTAGTTTCTTAGTAGGTCTTTGTAGAAACCTACTAATAAAAGTTACTAAAAAAGCTCAATTAGGCTTAGTTATACCTCTACGAAATATAAAACTACTAGCTAGTTATAAATATTACTATAATAAATCCTTTTCAAAGCTATAATTAGGATTTTCTTCTATAAAGAATAAATCTTTTAAGACTTTAGGATTAAGAGGGAATTTAGAAGGCTTTATAGTGGTTAGATTATTCTTAGATAATAACTACTTAATATAGTAAGCTTAAAATATCTATGGAATCTTTTGAGCTTAACTTTGAGTAATACTAAGCCTTAAAAGATAAGATATCTCCCCTAAATCTTCTATATGAATAAACCTTTAAAAAGAAGATTTAAATCTAATTATAATAATTAGATTTTATCTAAAAATGACAAAATCATCTATATAAATAACTGAATAAATAAGACTATTAAAACTATTATTATCATCAATAGCTTTATCGGATTTTAAAAGTAAAAATCCTAGATCCTTAAGAAGTTTCTGAATTTTCTTTTATTACTATTTTAAACTCTATTCAAGTCCATATAGAACCTATAGTAATAATAAAACCTAGTCTAAATTGAAGTTAAACTTAGACCAGGAAACCTTTCGAAAGATTCTATAAGAGGTAGTTGAGAGATTTCAATATAAATCTTTTCGTCTGAATCCCGATATAAAAAAGCTCGGACTATATTAATATAGTAGATTTCTTGGTTTTTAACTATAGCTATAGCTAAAAGGGTTCTAATAATAACTAGATTAAAGCTTTTAGTGTAAGTCTAGAAGTAGTCTATATTATATTTTTACTAAACGCCTTTAATTCCTAAACAAGCTTTATATTTATGAATAGTTCCGTTTAGGTTAAATCTATACTTAAAGACCTATCTTATACCTATAGGCTTTTTCATAAGATTTTTATTTAAAAGCTATTTAGTAGGAATAACTTTAAAAACCCCTTAATTAATTAGTTAACTAATCTTAGTATAGATAGCTTTAAGCTAATTATCTCTTTTAGTACTATTTAGAGTCTATTTTAGTATCTAAAGCTCTAAATAAATAGTAAAGGTATAAAGTATAGAAGACTTTATAAGAAGTAAAGTTTTCATAATTATTATAGTAAACTCTAAATTATTAATACTAGAGTCTAAAATAGTAAGAAGTACCTTTCTAATTATAATATTAATAAATTTAAAATAAACTATAGAAACTAATTTAGATTTATGAAATCTAGTTAGTATAAAAATAAGAGTAATTTTAGAAGTATCTTTATAGGTATTATAGGCTATACCTAGCTAGTTAACTCTAGCTCTACCCGAGTCTCGATAACTATACCTAAGAAACTAGGTATTAGTAAGTTACTAGTAAGCCCCTAGTACTACTTCTAAGTAGACTTTTCACGCTTTTTATAAAAACCTCTCTTTTATTCTTTAGTTCTAAATAAATAGTATTTATATTCCTTATAACTAAATTATAGCCTAAGTCTAGCTTTTTATATATTTAGAACCTAGATTTATCCCCTATATAGATAATACTAGGTTAAATATAGCTCCTTACTAATTAAGAAAAAATACTAATTAATAAAATATTACTCCTAAATATAAGAAATATTANAGCTTTAATAGGAGAATATAAGAAATAAAACCCTAAGCTTATATTTTATTGAAAAATAAATTGGTATATAGTTTATATCTAGTAAAGTAATACTTTATATTAAAGATATATTTACTAGAAATTCTTAGGGGATGAGAAAATAGAATAAAAGAGTAAATAAGATTTATATTCAGTAAAAGAATATTGTTATTAGTTGATATAATTATATACTAATAGAGGGTATAAAAGCCTTTTTTATAGTATTATACTTAGTTCTGGAATCCTCTAATTAGTAGTTATTAGAATATTCGAGTAATATAAGCTGATATAAGTAATTACGAATCCTAAAGTTAATTACTAGCAAGTACCCTATAAAAGAACGCGGTAGAATATTCCAGAGAATATTCAACTATAGGTCGAGTACTACTGTAGGGTAAACACCTATAGCCTAATATTTTGACAAATACTAAGTTTTATAAGATATTTATAAAATAAATATAAGTTAATATATATTATAATTAAGATTTAGAAGAAATCTCCGTATTTTAGTATCTTCTTAAGTACTATATTTATGGTATGAATTAAGTTTATATTAGTTATTGTTATATAGATTTCAAAGTTAAATATATTCTTAGAAAATTTTAATTCTGAATAGAAGAAGAATATATAAAGTTACTCTAGAAATCAAATTAATTATTATCACTTAATTACTGTCAATCAATATTTATTAATTTAGAACTATTACAAATCTTAATTAGGATAAAAAATTAGTATCATTAGTGAATAAACTATTAGTGAAAATATAGAAATATATTCAAGAGAAATGAAATAGTATAAAGAGAATGTTATAGTTAAATACTTGATTTATTATTTGAAATACTTATTAATTATAGTAGTATTATTAGTAGAAGGTTATTATACTTATGTAGTATATGAGAAATGAAAAAATGCTTTAGAATAGTAAATTAAAATAAAGTATATTTTATATATATTTTATTTAATATATATATTTGTTAAATACTTTAAGTATAGTATGTATACTAAAGAATATTAGCTTTTACCCTTAGTATGTGTGGTATAGATAAAAGGTATTACTATTAAGGCTTAAGATGTTTCTATTAAAAAAAGAGGTTATCTCTATAAAAGTAGTTTTAGCCTTTATTTGAAATAAGGCTTTTTAGAACTCCTTATCCTTATAGTATAAAAGATTAATATTAGAGAAACTAAAAGTATTATGTATTTATATACTTCTAAAACTAAAATCATTATTAGTAATGTATAAGATAAAAAGGTATAAGTTATATATTAGAATATCTATGTATAGCTATTCATTATAATACTTAGAATAAGCTATTTACTAATAAATACTAGCCTCGGCGAAGTTATTCAATAATTTAATAATACTTAATATAGATCCTTAAAAGTATTACTTCTTAGAATAAGAAAATAAGTAAGCTATTATATGTTTTATAAGCTTTTATTAGTTTAAATATAAGTTTAAATCATATCTTAAAATTATATTATTATATTTTTATTTTAGAAACAAATTCAACACTATAGCTAAAATCAAATACTAGTTATTCTATTCTATCATTGGTAATTATACTTAAGTTTCAAACTTATTGTTATTACTCAAACTTTAAATTATAAAACATAGTTTCTTTTGTATTTTATTAGTATCTTTATCTTTGATCTTATTAATGAATCATAATTTAAAATACTTATAAGTTTTATAAAGAATACAGTTATACTAGATAACCTTAATGATACTATTAATAATAATACTCTTAATCTCTTTTTTGATTAATTTCTCAATGAATTGTTTAAATAGTAAACCTAGTATTATAATAACATCTTTTTTATAAAAATAAAAGAAAGGGTTATATCTAATTACTTTTAGCTATAAAATCAATTGTAAAATAAAGCTTTATATTGTAGTTCATAGTAAATGACATTCCTAGTATTCCCTTAAGACGAGTTAGTAGGAACTATAATTACTACTATATAGTAATAATATTGTTAATTATATAAACAAGAGGAGGATTATTATTACTAATAGTAGTAAAGTTATTATTATATGTAATAATAGCATTCTATAATATCTACTAGGTATTCTAAAGCTCGATAGAGATAGCTATAAAGAGAATTAGAGTACTACTATAGAAATATATATTTGTATATAATTATTAGACCTCTAGTAATAGTAGTAGGGGTAATGATAGCTTTCTTATAAAAAGTTTAGAATATTAGTATTTCTAAAATATAATCTAGTAAGACTTTTTGATTATTTTTAAAATATAGCTTTACTCGAAACTCTTAAAAGCTATAAAGGAGATTAAGAGTCTATACTTTACTATAAGTAGTAATAAAGTAAAATAGGTTTTATTACTTTTATTTTTCTTACTATATATATATAAGAGATGAAAATAACAAACCTGCTATATATAAAGTATTAGAACTATTATGTATCTTTCTTACTATATATATATAAGAGATGAAAATAACAAACCTGCTATATATAAAGTATTAGAACTATTATGTATTACTAAAATACTATTGATAGTATATTCAGTATAGATATAATAGCTCTCTTCTATTACTTTCTAAATAGTAGAAACCTAAGGAACTATATCTAGATATAGTATGAAATGTTTTATAATATATATATATATATATATATATATATATATTAAAAGTGAGTAGTATAAATATAAAGCTATTGAGACTAATAGTATTATGAATTATTCTATATATCACCTAAAAGATACTTCTTAAGTTACTATAGGGACTTTATGATAATAAGTCTTATATACTTAATAGAAAAAAGTATAATAATACTTAATTTTACTAATACTATCATATACCTTAGTTAGTATTATTTGGATTGATAATTCCACAGTTTTTACTTCTAACCTACACTCTTTCTTACTTCTAATCTATACTCTTTAGATTAAAATATTATTCTTATATTAATAGTAATAAAGTTAGGAGGGTTTTAGTAAACGTTAATTTAGTATATTCGAAACGCTTTTTATGCTATTTTCGCTAATATATTTGGTAAGTAAGAAGTAATATCAAATATCATAATAGTATTAATAGTATAGAATATAAAATAAATACTAAGATAAATCATACTAATAATAATTTCAAAGTTAAACTTAACCCGCTTAAGATAGTAGTTTAATATCTAGCTAGCTTTTACTGTTTTATAATAAAAGTAGTAAGTTTGAATCCTATAGTAAGTAACCACGACTAATGTTCCTGCTAATTATATAAACTATATAGTAAATACTACTAGCTATTAGCTTTTACTAATAGCTATTAATAGCTAGTAACTATTAATATTGATAGTTGATAACTATTAGTATTATGGCCAATAACTGTCAATAGCTAGTAATAAATATTAGTAGTTAGTAGGTATTAGTATTCTGTAATTACGATCCTTTATAGAGTAATTATAATAGATAAGCTCATACTTTCCTTATTTATTATCTATCATATTAACTAACTATATTTACTACCTCAAGTTTCGTTTATTTAAATAGTTCTTTAGTATTAGTAATATCTAGAGGGTATATTAAATAAGAGCTAACTACTAAGTATAGCTTCCTTTTTAAGGTTCCTGAGAAGTATGTAACTTCAAAAAGATCAAAGACTTTTAAAAAAACTATAAAGTTAAACTTAAGAGAGGAGATAATAGCTTACTTTTTATTATAACTCTTAGTAGATATATTACCCCCTAAAGTATAACTTTAGCTTTCCTTTTCCCCTACTAATTACTATTGCTAGCTTTTAGTTAATCTAGGGCTAAACCTCTTATACCTATAATAGTTACTATACCTACTTTATATTAACCTTTTAAATAATAAATAACTAATAATTCTTTCTATAATAACTTTATACCTTTATACCTTTATACCTTTTTACCCTTATAATTATACATAATTCAAATATCTCGAGATATTGAATTATTATTAATTATAAGTACTCTATTTAAGTATTTATTGTAACTTTAATATCTCTAATTTTAATATCCTCTAGGCTAACCTTTACCTACTTCTAAAATAAGATTTTATACTATTAATATAACGGTTCACTACTATTAATATAAGCTAAGTTATAATTTCTATACAAATATAGTAGGATTAAGTTTACTCTTATTATTAAATAGTCTTTCTATATTAAGTATAGCTAATATATAAATAATATTTATATAAATATAGACATTCCTAGTATAACTAGATAACTTTAAAAACTTCTATAATTATATTATTATAATACTTTAGGATATCTATTAACTAGTATTATAGAAATATAAATATTAAAGTATTACTATATTAATACCTAATCTTTAATACTATTAGTTTAATATAGTAAATTATAGGTTAACTAGATAACATTCTTTTAAACATCTATAAACTACTTATTAATTATAATACTTAGGATAACTCTATTAAAGTCTATTTTAATAAAATAATAGTTTTAACTATAATAGCTATAGCTTAATATTTCTATACTTATCTTATAGTTCTCTCTTTATGAATAGTTATATAGATTTCAAAGATATTTAAATAATATTGGAAAAGATATAGAAGAATAATAAATTATAGAATACTTAGCTTTAATCAATATTCTATTTGATTCTATTTATAAGAAACTTATAAAAGCCCTTATTTTCATAACTTTAGTAATTATTTCTATTCATATATGTTAAGTTTTAACTTAGATAAAACTCTCTTTAATTATTATTATAAAATCTTCTATTACTATAAAATTAAATATTAAAACTAGGAGTATAACTATCTATAATAATAAGTAATTATATTACTCATTCTACTAGTTATAAGCTAGTATTAGTATAAATACTATTAATAGGTAAAATCTATAGTTAAATCTATATATAATATAAAGAGTCTAGATACTATTATAAGTATAGAGTAAAAGTACCTAAATAAAATTTAGCTTAACAGAAAAAGCTACCAGCTTGATTTCTACTATAACTATTAGTAGGAATGTTACCTCTTAAAGTATAACATTAACTTTCCTATCTCTTTACTAACTATTATAACTAATCTCTAGTTAATCTAGAGCTAAATCTCTTATGGGTATAGTACCTACTATACTTACTTTATATTAACTTTTTTAATAATAAATAAATAATAACTCTTTCCCCAATAACCTTATACTTTTATACTTTTATATTTTTACACTTGTCTATTTGTACATTTCTATACTTTTATAGCTATTTATAATCCAAATATCTCGATATATTTAATTACTACTAACTATAAGTATTTCATTTAAATATTTATTATAACTTTAATATCCGTAACTTTAATATCCGTAACTTTAATATCCGTAACTTTAATATCCGTAACTTTAATATCCGTA
>RYZW01000423.1:0-27295 GCA_004367215.1 Colletotrichum trifolii
ATTTTCTCTAACTATAAAGTATTGGAATATTTTATAAGCTTAAGACCTATTTTGGAGCGATAAGCTAGGTGGGTAGAGGTTTTATTGGAGTTTAGTTTTGTTTTGAAATATTGCCTGGGTTATTTTACTAGGTATTTTAATGTTTTTTTTTTGATGGGGTTAAGATAATATAACAGAACTGAGGCCTATGATATAAGTCCTCTAGCTTCTCTAAGTTAATTATAGGGATAAGGATAAGTTTTCCCTAGTGTTTTTAATTTATAATATATAGATAGAGGGGAATTAGGAAGGGGCTATACTAGTAGGGGATAATTACTAATATACTACTAGTAAACTACTAGATAGATATACTATATTCTAAAGTACTATATTATTAGTATTATAGAACTAGGTAATTATAGTAATACTAGTATATAAGGTTTGATTAGATATTATTTGTTAGGTAGCGAGGATGTTCCCTCTAGGAGCTTTAATATAGATATAAGTAGCTGATTGTGTAGTGGGAAATAATAGTGTTTTGTTTTATTAGGGCTAGGTTTAGGTTTTTGAGTATAAGTTATTAATAATAGTAATTCTTTAAATAGTTTATAATTCCCTAGTTTTAGGTTACCCTAGTATTATTTTAATATTTGTAGTATTTTTATGAGATTGGTATTAGGATGGTATGTTAAGGGATGTTAAATGTTTTGTGTGGGTATACGATATTTACTAGTGTTTGTATAAGGGATAGTAGTGTTATTAGGGTTTTTTATAACTTTTCCTGATTTTTGATAGATTCTAGTTATAGATTTCTATTGATTTTATAATAGAATTACTATTTGCTATAGAAGGTAATTTAAGATTCCTAATAGTAATTATAGATTGATTATTAAAATATATTTAGTTAGAAGCTATAATATCTATAACTACTAAAGTTTATATAGAGAAGTTCTGAGATATTTAGTAGTAGTTCTATAGTTTTTTTATATTAATTATTACTAATTATAGATTAGATTAAGTTGGTATTTTCTGGATAATATTATACTAGTTAATAGGGATATAATAGTTTTTATTAATATTATTCTATCTTTAGATAAATAGTAGGATAGAGAAGGTAATACCTGAGATCTAGGTTTTCTTATAGGTATATATTGTTTTCTTATAATTAGACTAGTTAGTTTATATTATTATTTATTAGCTGATATTGAATAATAGGGATTTATTAGTAATTAGAGTTAGTTTGAATAAGTTTTTAAATAGGTTTAATATTATATTTATCCTATATTTTAAAATAGTAGAATAATCTATATATTCTAGCTTAGGATAGGTTTTAGTTTTCTTTTCTTACCTGAAGGATAGTATTACTATAGTTTAGGTAGTAATAGTATATATATAGTAATATAACGAGATAGGTATAAATAGGATAAGGCGAGTAGTTAAGAAGTTTTAAGTAGGGGATAAGGTATAGTTATTATTATACTATATTAAAATAAATTAATTAAATAAGAAATTTAACTAAGTATTTTTTAAGTATAAGGTTATTAATATATTAAACCTGCTAAATGTTATTTTAGATATTTTTATAAGTATGTATTTAATATTTTATATTAATTTTATTAAATAGGTAGAGGATAGCTTATTACTATTATAATTATATATAGATATATAACCTAATCTTATTTTAGTTTTAGCTAGAGAAGATAGTAAGGCTTATAAGGAGTATGATGTTGAAGAGATACTAGTAGTATAAAACGTATTTAGGTAAAGATATAATTATAATATATTAGTTAAATAGAAGGGTTATAATATTTTAATATAGGAATTCTTAGAAAGTTTTACTAATAATAAGGCTGTAATATAATTTAAGTTATAATATAGAGATATTAGAGAGAATAATAGTTTAATATTAATTTACTAGTAGTGAAAAGCTATGCAGGCTATAAATTAAATAATATAATAGTTTTTAGGGGGTATATATAATTAGTTATTAGATTTATTTTTAGGGTACTAAATAAACTAATTAGGTAAAAAAGCTAGTATTATCCTGTATCTTTTTATTAACCTGGAATTCTTCTTTTTTATTATTATTATCCTCTTCTTCTTCTTCTTTATTATTAGGGATATTAATAAATAATATTTATTTATAAGTAAAGTGTTATTAGTATAAGGTTAGGGGGGTGATAGTATAGTAGTAGTAGATAAGTAAGCTAGTTTTAGTAGGGTTAAGGATATAGCTATAATATTAGTGGGGTATAGTATAAGTACTAGAATATATTATAGTACTTTACTATAAAGAAATTAGTATGAAGAAAGTATAAAAAAAGAAGAGGGGGGATTTATTATTATTTATATAATGCTATTAAGGCTAGTAATAACCTATTCAGAGGTAAAGGTAGGGGTAGAAGTAGGAGTATTTTTAGTGTGGGAAGTAAGAGTAGTAGGTATAGTAGTGATATGGGTAGGGGTTTCCTATTAGGTATAATTAAAGTAGTTATTATAGTACTAGACTGTAGTAGAGAATTTAGGTAATAAGATAATAGTATAGTAAGGTATAACTATGTCTTTATTTTTAGAGGTAGTAATAGTAGGGGTAATAATATATTTATTTATTATAACTAGATAATTGATTTAGTAGTTAGTAGTATATAGCTTAGTATTTATAGTAAAGAGGTAATATCTTTATTTATATTTATTTTTTATTTATAAGTATTTGTAATAAGAGTAGTTATAACTCCGTGTATAGGAGTAAGTAATACTATTCTTATTCTACTTTAAATAATAGTTAAAGTAAGTATTGATAACTATTATAAGGGGTTAGTTATTATTATTGTTAGAGTTACCCTAGATAATATAATTACTATAAGTATAAGTAGTAGGCTTAGAGAGGGTATAGTAGTAGGAGGGATTATTATTAGGGGGGCTAGATCTAGTAGTAGTAGTAGTTAATATAGTGATAAATAAAATATAAAAGGGGGAAAGAGGGTAAAAAAGTAGTAATTTGATAGTACTAGTACGGGTACGGGATAGGAATTATATAATACTAGAAGAAAGAAAGTAAAATTATATATAGAGGGAGGGAAGGGAGCTTTTTATAGATAGTTGGAGGAGGGAGTGTGGCATAGGATTACTTAAGGTAAAAGTAGTATAAATTGTCTTATTAGTAAAACTATCTAATATTAGTAGTACCTGAGGAAGTTATCTTAGGTAGATTTCTCTTACTAATTAGGCTAGTTTAGGTAATTAAAGGTTATAATTATATTATAAGGTTATAGATATTACATATTACTATAGTAATAGAGTAGTAAAGTAGTAGGGGGTATATTATAGACCTAAGCTTTAAGGCTTATATAGGATATTACTATTAGGGCTCCATATAACTACTATTCTTATAGTTTAGTAAAGAGTTTTTACCCTAGGTATAAACTTTTTAAATTTATTATAATATTATTAAAGTACTACTAAAGTACTTCTCGTGGCTAGTTTCTAATAGATNAACTATTATCCCTATAGTCTAGTAAAGAGTTTTTACTTTAGGTATAAACTCTTTAAGTTTATTATAATACTATTAAAGTACTACTAAAGTACTTCTCGTGGCTAGTTTCTAATAGATAGTATATTTAAAATATTTATAGTTTTCTAGAAAGTATAAGTAATTTCTAAAATTATATAAGTATTTTAGTTTAGCTTGAAATATACTATCTAATTGTTTTAAAAGAATATTTAATAAAAGTAGTATTTTATTATAAATTTTGATTAACTTTTTATTACTTTAAAATAGAATAGAGAGAACTTCTCTTTTTTTAAATAGATCTTTAATTTCTAAGTTTAGAGTTTTCTTTAAATAGTATTTATAATAAATAAATAATATAGTATATGGTTTGAATGTAAGTTATCGAAAAGTAAGTTTTATTTAAACTAGAATAAAGAGTTTAAATATGTATTAATAGAGTAGTAAGGCTTTATATAAACTAGTATAGCTATAGAGTAGGTTTAGTATTATAGTTACTCTTATATACCCTCTTAGTAATAGAACTACTAGAGATACTTTTATATTTTAAGTAATAAATCTTTATTAATAGAAGTAGGTAAATAGTTTTCTAAAATTAGTCTTTGAATATTAACAAAAACCAAATTAATAAAATTATTATAATCTATTACATATTCAATTATCTTTATCATATCTTAGTAGGATTAATTAGTTAGCTCTTTCCCAAATCGATAATTCTCTGATTTCTTATATACTATAAAAAAATTATTTATTCCCTCTTTATTTACTAGTTTCTTTCTTCCTACTTATACTAATATTTAATAGCTACTTTACTATATTTATAAATAGTATATTCTATTAATATAGATCTTATATATCAAATCTAAGTATAATATGTATATATATGTTATTACTAATGTTTTAACTATAAGATAAACTTTATAAGTCTATTAAGAAAGAAGCTATTAAAGCTGAGGATTCTTCTATTAAAGTTAAAAGATAAGCTATGAATATAAAGAATATATATAATCTTACTACTAATTCTTTAATGTGTTTTAATCTAACTTAATTATTAAATCAACCTGTACTAGTTTTCACTTATTATATCAGTAAATTTGATAGATATTTCTTGATTCTAATTCAGAAAGTAGTAGGAAATTAGAATTCAAGTTTATCTTGAGAATTTGTTGTCTTCATTTGATTTTTAATACTAACAACTTTAGTATCCAAAATATTCTTCATTATATCTTTTCAAGAAACCTATTTTATTTAATATCTTGTATTTTTAATTGTTTTATTCAAATAGTTAAATAATAATTATTGTTTCCTATTATTTCTTACTATTAATATACTTATTATTCTTAGTAATTCTAATTATAAGTATTCCATTTTTAAGATTTAAGGGTAGGTTATTAATACTGAAAGAGTTTATTTTCTTATTAGCTTAGGTATTAAGTAGTAATATAAAGTTTAAGTATTTTAATTAAAACGTTTTATTTAACTTTGTTGTACTAAATTCTTTAATCTATAAGAATATTTACTACTATTTTATTAGTTAAAACTAATAATTTATTTAAGCTTAATAGTATTATCAAAAGGTTAATTATTATTTTAAAGAAGTCTATTATTATTACTAGGTTTAAATATTTTTATAGTTATTTTATAAAGACTTGGATTCTTAAGTTTATTTCTAAAACTAATAAACATAATTCAGCTAGTAGTTTTATGGTGGAAAATAAAGAGGAAAAACTTAAATTTATTTATTACTTTTACTCTATACCTAGAATAGTATCTAAGCTCTTTATTTTATATATAAACTTAACTATAAAGTTCACCTAATACTAGTATTCGTACCAATACTAGCTTATAACTAGTTAAAATAGTAATAAGATTACTTATTATTATAGATAATTCTACTCCTAATTCTAATATTTAACTTTATAGTAATAGAGAACCTTATAGTAATGGTTAGAAAAGGTTCAATTAAGATTAGGGTTTAATATATATAGCTAAGAATAACTATTAAGGTTATAGGGTTAAGAGTTTTTTTAAACCTTTTAAAGATAGAATAAAATAGAATGCTTATTTCGAGATATAAAAGCTAGGTATTCTTGAATCTATTATTCTTCTA
This sequence comes from Colletotrichum trifolii, assembly GCA_004367215.1. Classification (NCBI taxonomy): domain Eukaryota; kingdom Fungi; phylum Ascomycota; class Sordariomycetes; order Glomerellales; family Glomerellaceae; genus Colletotrichum; species Colletotrichum trifolii. Next base: position 5,598 of record RYZW01000423.1, read on the forward strand.
TAATATTCACGATAAAATTGAAATCTCCTTGAAATCTATATAGCTACTGATGAAAAAATAACTATAAAATAAATATAGAAATATCTAGTTATAATTATTATAATTAGAACTATTAGTATACTAGACTAAGCTTTAATAAAACTATCTAAATACTATAATTAATAAGTCAGTTGTGGATATTTAAATAGGAATTATCTAGTTATCTTATAAGTTACTATACTAAACTAATAATATTAGAGATTAGATAATAATTAGATAATACTTTAATATTAATATTTTACTGAAATATTAACTACTAGATATTTTAGAGTATTGTAATATTATAATTATAAAGGTTTTAAATACTATCTAGTTATACTAGAAATATCTATATCTATATAAGTATTATTTATATATTAGTTATATTTAATATATTAAAACTATTTACTAATAAGAGTAGGCTAAGTCTTATTATACTTCTATAGAAATTATAAGTTAGCTTATATTAGCAGTAGAAAACCTTTACATTAGTAGTATAAAGTCTTATCTTAGGGGTAAGTAAAGCGTAGTCTAGGGGAATTAAAATCCTAGATATTAAAATTATAAGAAACATTTAAATACTAGATCTATAGTTAGTAGTAATTGAATATCTTAAGATATTTGAATTATATATAGCTATAGAGGCGTTAAAGTATGAAGGTGTAAGTATATGAGGCTATAAGGTTTTTAAAGAAAAGGTTATCGGTTATTTATTATCGAAAAGGTTAATATAAAGTAAGTATACTAGCTATTATAGGTACGAGGGATTTAGCCCCGGATTAACTAAAAGCTAGTGATAATAGTTAGTAGGGGAATAGGAGGGCTAAAATTATACTTTAAAAAGTAATATATCTACTAATAATCATAGTAGAGAGCGAGCTATTAATCCTTCCTAAATTTTAAATTTATTATAGGTAAAAAAGAAGAATTTAAGTTTATTATAGATAAAGAAAAACGATAAAGAGAAAAGTATTAATAAAATAATTAAATTTCAAAGAAAATGTAGAAAGATTATATTCAAGTTTATAAAGAAATCTCTTTAGATTAGAAATTAAGAAATTTCTTCTTAGATTAATAATTTAAAATATTAATTCAAAATTATAAAATATTACTTTTTTAAATTAAATAAAAAACCTATTATTTCTAAACATATTCCAATTAAATCTATTCTTTCTCAGAAAAGTAATTTAGATAAGATTATGAAACAATATAAAACTTATTTCTTTTAGATAAAAATAATTAGTAACATATAGTTTAATTAAACTATTTTTATACTATTTACTATTTAAAGTTTACTTCATATTAAGGACTTTACTTTTATATTATTAGTATTAAGTGAAAGGATTTCGTTTCTAATTATCATTATTGGTACAAAACGAGTTTAAGAATAGTAAATACTTTAATTTTGAATAAAACGTATAAGGTTTTCAAGAAATATTTAACAATTCTCTAGATTTCTAATAATAATAAAGTAAATAGAAAGGGCTAATAGCTTACTCTCTATTACAACTATTAGTAGATATATTACCCTTTAAAATACAACTTTAGCTTTCCTATCCTTCCACTAACTATTATAGCTAGCTTCTAGTTAATCTAAAGCTAAACCCTTTATAGTTCTAATAGCTAATATACTTACCCTATATTAACCTTTTTATAAATAATAAATAGCAAATAATCTTTTCTGTGATAACCTTATATTTTTATACTTTTGTTCTTTTATATCTATTAATATATAATTCAAATACTTCGAGATATTTAATTACAACTAACTATAAGTGTTCTATTTGAATATTTATTATATTCTTAATATCCGTGACTTCAATATTTTACTACGTTTTACTTACTCATGAGATAAAGTCTTATACTACTAATATAAAGGTTTCCTACTACTAATATAAAGGTTTCCTACTACTAATATAAGTTAACTTATAATTTGTATATAAATATAATAAGACTTAGCTTATTTTTATTACTAAATAATCTTAATATATCAAATATAACTAATATATAAATAACACCTAAAGAGATATAGATATTTCTAGTATAACTAACTAGCTTTTAAACATTTTATAATTATATTATTATAATATTCTAAAATATCTAGTAACTAGCAACTTAGTAAAGTATTAATATTAAAGAATTATCTAATTAATAATTAGTTTCTAATATTATTAGCTTAGTATAGTAGTTTATAGGTTAGCTGGATAAATCTTCTTCTAAATATCTATAAATTATTTATTGAATATAATATTTAGAGTAACTATATTAAAACCTAGTCTAATATATCAATAGTTTTAGTTATAATAGTGTTAGCTAGATATTTCTATATTTACTTTATAATTATTTTTTATAAGCAGTTATACAGATTTTGAAGAGACTTTAGTTCTATCATAGAAGTTAAAGAAAACTAATAGATTATAGAATACTTGGCTTTTATATCTCGAAATAAGTATTCTGTTTTATTCTATTTTTAAAAAGGTTAAAAAAGTTTTTAACTTTATAACTTAATAATTATCTTTAGCTATATATATCTAGTTTCAGCCTTAATAAGGTTTTCTTTATATGGATTATTATTATAAAGTTTCCTATTATTATAAGGTTAAATATCAGAACTGGGGGTATAATTATCCATAATAATAAGTGATTTTATTACTATTTTAACTAGTTATAAGCTAGTATTAGTATAAATACTATTATTAGGTATGTTCTAAAGTTAAGTTTATTTATAGGGTAAAGAGCGTAGATACTATTCTAAGTATAGAGTAAAGGTAATTAAATAACAAAGTAAACATTTTAATTTAAGATGTTAGTATTAAGTCTAACGTTTTCAATTTAAAGAATAAGAACGTAGGAAATACTAAAAAGTCTATTTAATTCCAGCTATAATTAAAATAATAAAAGGAGTTTGAATTCTTTTTCTTTAGAAATAGAAGTAATTCTAATTCTACTACTAGGATCCTAGTCAACATATAACTTTTTAATACTCAAATATTTCAACTTTTTATTACTTAAGTCCTTTAAGTAATATTAGTTATCTAATTATTTTCTACTAGTCATATCACTAGGTTTTTAATAATTCTAACTAGGTTTCTAATTAGTTAAAATAACATATTCTAGCTAGTTATAAGGAAATTTAGGAATTATAGTCTTAGTTTTGGTATTTTAGTTATTAGGTTTAGTAGGTTGTTCTTTTGATCTTCAATCTCAACTCTTATTTCTATTTTTAGTTTTAGAAGTTATAATTAATTTTCTATATTCCTATAAGTTAATCTTTATATATTAATTATTATCTTTTACTTATTTATTTCAAGACCTTAATTTGAATAGCTTATTCTAAAGTAAATATAGGTTTAGTTAGAAAGTTTTATTTTATCTAAATAGTTTAAGAAGTCTTACTACTTTGCTTTTTTATACTAGTATTATAAAGATATTTTACTAAAAAGTAAAATAAGTATTCATATTACTTATATATGCTATTTAAATACATAGTAATTATTTGAAAGATTTTCTTTTTTATTTTAGCTAGTCTAGAAAGTAGTATTTATAGATTTATAGAGTTAAGAAATATTTGAATTAGTTAAATCTTATTTTAATTAGATCTTTGAAAACCTTATTTATTAGTATTCAATATATAAACATTTAGACTATTTTAAAACTATTTGTTAAATATATTTAGTATACCTATGTTTATTAAAGGTTTATATATTGAAACTTAATAGATAAGTATTTACTATTGAAAATTACTAGTTTAATAGTTTATTAAGTCTTTAGAGTAGACTTTCTAAATATTTCTAAGATTAAACCTAATATTCCAAAATAGTCCTTTTAGTATTATAATTTCTTTTAAGTTATATTTAAAACTAAGAAATTCTATTTCTATTATTAATATTATAATAGTATTCTATTGAATAGGTTTCTATTAGATTAATTCTTTAAATAGAGAAGAAGTATAACTATGACTTATTTTTGAAATCTCTTTATAATCTATAGAAGAAAGATCTATAATAAATAGAAATATTGAAAATACTTTATAGATACCTTTTAAATTTCTAAACTGTAATACTAGAAGCTCTATTTTATAGAAGTATTAAATTATATAGTTTATAATTCTATAGTATATTTAAGAAAGATTTATAAAATGATTTAAAAAGAAGTGTATGAATAATCTTCTATAATAAAAGATATTATAAGAAATAGTATTGTTAGGATTAACTCATATTTAAAATTAAAATACTTTATAACTTTAGTAGTATATATATTATAAACTAAATAAATCTTATAGAATCTATAACCTTTAACTACTCAAACTCCTAGGTAATATTTAATAAAGCTTTAGTATTTAAACTTATAAGTATACTTTATACTTTTAATGATCTTAAAAGTATTCTTTTTGATTATTTCAAAATATAAAAGAAGAAAATTATTTATATAGAATAGAATATAGATATGGATTACTTATTTTCAAATAAAAAAGGTGTTTCTAGGTATAGCTAGGAGTTTAATTATTTAAATGTAATATAAAAGGTTTTATATAACAAGAAGTATATTTAATAGTTTATAAAGACTTTACATAAACCTTATATATTACTTTATAATTTCAAGTTTATTTAGTAATTCAACTATTATTAGAAATCTAGGGAAATATCAATAATTTACTTTCTACTATAATCACTAGTAGATATATTACTCTCTCAAAAATAATTTTAGTTTTTTTACTCTTTTATTGATTATTATAGCTAGTTTTCAGTTAATCTAAATCTAAATCGTTTATAGCTATAGTAATTGGTATATTTACTCTATATTACCTTTTTTAAAAATAAATACCTAATGATTCTTTCTATAATAATTTTATACTCTTATATTTTTATATCTTTATAGTTATATATAATTTAAATACTTTGAGATATTTGATTACCAATAATTATATTCAACTTGAATATTTAATATTATTTTAATATCTATAACTTTAATATTTCTACTAAACGTTATTTATTTTTAAGATAAGACTTTATACTACTAATATAAAAGGTTTCCATTATTAATATAAATTAACTTATAATCTCTATAAAAATATAGTAATACTTAGTTTTTTCTTATTAGTAAATGATTTTCATATATTGATTAAGTATAATTAATATACAAATAATATTCATATAGATATAGACACTTCTAGTATAGCTAGATAAGTTTCCAAATCTTTATAATTATAGTATTATAATACTTTAAAGTATCTAGTAACTAGGATTATAGTAAAATATTAGTATAAAGAGATTATCTAATTAATATTTAATCTTTAATATTATTAGGTTAATATAGTAATTTATAGAGTAACTAGAAAATATTCTTTTAAATATTTATAAATTATTTATAAATTATAATATTCAAAAGAATATCATTAAAACTTAATCTAAGATGTTAATGGTTTTAGTTATAATAGTTATAATTGTTTATCTCTATACTTATTTTATAGTTATTTCTTCATAAGTAACTATATAGATTTCGAAGGGATTTCTGTTTTATTATAAAGGTTATAGAAAAGTAATAGATTATAGAATACCTAGGTTTTATATCTTGAAATAAGTATTTTATTTTATTCTACTTTCAAAAGCATTATCTATAATAATAAGTAATTTCATTATTATTTCAATTAGGTATTAGCTAGTATTACTATAAATACTATTATTAGGCGAGATTTATAGTTAAATCTATATATAAGATAAGAATTCTATATACTATTCTAGGTATAGAGTAAAAGTAACTATCTTATTAGAATTCTATTAGGGTTTTTTATAGTATTTAGAAATATATTAATAAGATTAAACTATAGGATTTTAAAGTTAAATTATACGCTAATTAATATAGTCACTTGAAAACTTTAAGTAGTTAGTATTACTAAATATATGGTTTATAGTGGATTAGTATAATAAATAAATAATATGGTATATACTCTAAAAGTAGGTTGTTGAAAGATATGTTTTCTTCTAACTAGAATAAAGCGTTCGAATACGTATAAATAGAATGGTTATATCTTATATAAGCTACCCGAATCATATAGTAGCTAGTAAAGTTATATAGTAGCCTTAGTATTATATATATTCTTATATACTCCCCTAGTAATAGAATTGCTAGAGATACTTTTATATTATTTAACTAATATACTAAATAAATAAAATAGGGTAAATAGTTCCTAAAATAGATCTTCTAGTATTTAAATAAAAGAAATTAATAAAATTATTACTAAAATAGATCTTCTAGTATTTTAATAAAAGAAATTAATGAAATTATTATAATCTATCGTATATTTAACTATCTTTATTATATATTAATAAGAATAATTAGTTAGCACCTTCTAAAATCACTAGTAATCTAATCTTTTTATATATTATAAATAAACTATTTATTAATTTTTCACTTACTAGATTTCTCTCTTCTTTTCTATACTAATATTTTTAATAGTTATTTTCTTATTTGTAGATAATATATTTTAGTAATATAGATTCTATATACTAGCTTAAAACGTAATAATATATATTAGTTATTACTAATATTCTAATTATAAGAAAAACCCTTTAAATCTATTAAGAGAAATATTATTAAACCTAAGAATCCTTATATAGAAGTTGGGATAGAAGTTATTAATACTAATATTAACTAATATAACATTACTAGTAACCTTTTAAAACGTTTTATATCCTCTTCTATTAGTAATCTAGTACTAGTATTTACTAGCTATATTTTTAAATTAGAATAATTACTCTTTAATCTAGATCTGAAAAATAATTAAAAATTATAGTCTAGAATTACTTTAAGTATTCTTCGCTTTTATTCGCCTAATAAGAATAATAAATTATAAACCTGAAATACTCTTCTATATTCCTTTTAAGAAATCTTTTTTATTTAGTAGTTTTTATCTAATTACTTCTTATTTAAGATATTTGATTATTATTTCTTTCCTTATTCTTCTCTCTCTATTTAAATATTTATTCTCCTTAGTAATTCTATCTAAAAGTATTTAATTCTTAAAATTTAAACCTAGGTTAATTTTATTAAGAAATAAAATTTTAGTAGTATTTTAAACTTCTTAAATTAGTATAAAAATAAATTAGTTCAACTAAGATTATTTATTTAGTTATATTTCGAAAACTTTCCTAATTATCCTAAATACCTATTATTATTTCCTAAACTTACTAAAATCTTAAACCTGAGTAGTATTATAAGATAAAGTACTATTTTATCTAAGGATCCTACTACTAATATTAGTTTAAAACATCCTTATAGTTATCTAAGGAAATTTACAACTCAAAAACCCCTTTTTAATAATAAAAAAGATAATTTAACTAGTAACCCTGAAAAAAAGAAGAAATACTTAAACTTATTAGTAATATTAATAAAATACTTAAAACTATTACTAATAAAAAAGAAAATAATAATAAAAATATCGAGGAAGTAGCTAAACTATTTAAGAAATACGTAAAGAAAACTATTAGTATAATATGTAAATCTTCTTAGTTTAGAAACTAAGAAACTTTATTAGAGATAAATAATCTTAAATATTAATCAAGTAAAACCTAGTCTTAAAATTACTACCTTAAAATAAACCCTTATAAAATTAACCTTTTCGAAGAAAAATAAATTAATAGAAAAGTATAAAAAATACTTATTCTAAATAAAAAACCTTAGAGATTTATAACTAGTATAAACTATTTTTTATATAAATTATTATTCTAGTTTTACTTTTTTATATAGTTTCTATTTCTATATTATGAGTATTAGTAAGTAAGACTTAGTTTCTAATTAATACTACTAATATAAAAATAGTTCAAGAAATACTCATATTTTAGTTTTAAATTATACCTATAAAGTATTTAAGAGCTATTTAGAAGTTTTGAAAATCCCTAACACTAATAAAATAAGTATTTTAACCGAAAACCTTTTATTTAAGTCTAGTTATTTTTAGTTGAAAAATAAGAAAATTAATATTATAAAGAAACTTACTTATTTTAAATTATAATTAATATAATGGAAAGACTTCAAGGCTAATTTTATTAAAAATAGAAACAGGCTAGAATCTACTACTAGAATACCTATTACTAAATAATCTTCTTTAGCTTAAGTATCCTAACTAGTTTAAGCTCCTTAGTCTATACTATTACTTTAGTAAGTTTCGAGTAACTATATCCCTAGTTTTTTAGTAATAGAAATAAGCTTTTTAATTAATAGATTTCTTAGGTTTTAGCTAGTTCCTAGTATATTTAGAGTTTTTTAGCTAGTTCTGAGAATAGTTAGAATTTATAAATATAATTTTATATTTAGTTTTAGATAATTATTTTTAGTTTAAGCTTAGGTTCCCTTTCTTCTTAGGGGATATAGTATTAATTTTTATATACCTATTATTATATTTTATTTACCTATTTAAGGTTTAGAGTTTAAGTTCTTAGTACTAAGCTAGATAAAAGCTTATCTGGAAAGTTTTATTCCCCCTAAATAATTAGAAGAGTTCTAATATATTCTTACTTTCTATATTAATACTATAAAAACTTTCTATTAAAAGTAAAAATTAATTTAAATTACTTACTTATATTATGTAAATAAATAAGGAAATAGCTTGAGGTAGNAGTTTCTTCTATTATTTTAACTAAGATTAAAAGTATTATTTATAAATATATAAAATTAAACAATACTTTAAACTATTCAAACTTCGTTTAAGTTAAATTCTTTATACGTTTATCTACTAGTATTATATCCTTAAATATATAAACTATTTTAAAATTACTTCTTAAATATTCCTAATAAAACTATATCTATTAAATATCTGTATATTAAAATCTAATCAATAACTATTTACTATTTAAGATTACTAATCTAATTATCTAGTAGTTATAATAATAGATTCTCTAAATATCTCCTAGATTAAATTTAATATCTCAAAACAGTTTTTTCAGTATTATAATTTCTTTTAAAGTATATTCTAGGCTAAGAAATTCTATTTTAACTATTAAAATAATTATAATATTCTATTAAATAGTTTTCTATTAGATTTATTTTCTAAATAAAGAAATAATATAACTATAATTTAATTTTTAAGTTTTTTAATAATTTATAAATAAAGTAATTCTAGTAATTAAAAGTATTTAAAATATCTTATCAATACTTCTTAAGTTTCCAAATTATAATACTAGGAATCTTATCCTATAGAAATACTAAGTTATATAGTCTTTAGTATTTATATATATTTAAAAAAGAATTTATAAGGTATTTCGAAAATAGAGAATTCATAAATAAAATATCTAGTTATACTATAATAGAAATTTAAAGAATTAAACTAATCTTTATCTAATACTTATAAATCTCCTTTAGTATAACTTTACTAAAATCTACTATAAAAGTTATTACTAGAAATAGTATTATTAGAATTAAACTATAATTAAGATTAAAATACTTAGTAATCTTAGTAATATATATATTATAAACTAAATAAATCTTATAATACTTATAATCCCGAATTACTCAAACCCCTAAGAAATATTTAATAGGACCTTATTCTTTAAATTTATAAGTATTTTTAATACTTTTAATAATTTCGTAAATTTCCTTTTTGGTTAACTTATAATATATAAAAAGAATATTATCTATATAAAATAGGAGACAAATAATTAAACTCTTATTTTTAAATAGATAAAACTCTTCTAAACGAAGCTAGAAGCTTAATAACCTAAAAGTAGTATACAAGATTTAATACTAAAAAATAAGTATATCCTAAAATCTATAAAAAGTATACTTAAGTTTAGTATAATACTTTATAACTTTAAATCTATTTAATAGTTTAATAATTATTAGAGATCTATTAAGATTTTTTATAGTATTAAAAAATATATTAATAATATTAAACTAGTAAGCCTCGAGGTTGAATTATATTATAATAACTATAATTACCCGAAATATTCAAGTAACTAGGATTACTATATATATAATCTATAATAGATCGACTAGCTATATATCTCTATATACGCAAATCCTCGCCTTATACTATTCTAGAAAACTATCTATAGCTATTCTATAAATAAAAACCTATTTAAGAAGAAAAAACTTATTTCTAGTATCTTAGTAATCTATTTCTCACTAAAGACTCTTCTCCTTTAATTTTATAATTTTAATTCCCACTACTGTAAAAAAAAATCTTTATAGTAATTCTAATAAGTTAATAATATCCTTCTAAGTCTTTAGTAATACTACTAGTTAATTAAAATATATTTGAATTTTAATAGGAAAATCCTTCTTCTTTAATATTCTATTTTAAACAATAAAGAAAGCTATTAAGAAATTAAAACTAGTTTTATCTAGCCCCTATTATGAATAAAGTAAGTAAGTACTAGCAAAACTATCCCAGTTATACTTTATAAAATATAAAATATTACTATTATATTCTTTTAAAAATACTATATAATTACTAATAGTAATCTCTAGCTCTAATTATTATTATTATCTACTCCTATATTATTAGCCTAGTTCTTAAGTAATTAAAAATCCTAATTTAAATAGTTAAAATCTAGAACTATATTTTAGTCTACCCCGAGTAAGCTAAATAGGGGTTCTAAAATAATTACTTCCATTCTTAGTTAAAATAAATATCCTTTTTTAACTAGCTAGATCTTTTGTTTCAAATATACTATCTAGTTTTCTAATTATTAGTATATTTCTTAAACTCTAATTTTTACTTAAAGTTATTATATCTAGTTATTCTTAATTAGAAACCTAAACTAGTTTTATTAATTTCAATATTAGTTTAAGTATTATTAAACCTCTTTTACCTATCTTAGAAACTAACTCTAGGTTTAGCTTAATATTTGAGGCTATTTCTAGTACTAATAAAATAGCTAGTAGAAGAGAAGTCCTTTTACTAGGTATTCTTATTACTCCAAAATCTCTAAATATCTTAAAAATAAAGTTTTCTTCTTTTTTAGTAATTAACTTAACTAGTAATTTTATAACTTCCTTTATAAACGTTTTATATAAATCCTATTTTCAATAAAATCTTATCTTATCGAATTTTATATTTTCAATTATAATAACTTTCTAAAAAGAAAATCTAGATCTTATATAAATTATAGGTATTTAGAATATAACCTACTAGGTATCTAATATATCCTCTTAATCTAATTTTAAATAACTTTTTTAAAATATTTTATTTATAGTATTTCTTAAATAAGTATATTTAATAACTATAAATATAAATCTATTCCTAGTAAAATGATAAATTTCGATAAAGGTTTAAAGTATACTCTAGTATTTACTAATAAAAATACTACTTATAGTAGGTTTGCTTAACTTTATATAGTAATTTCTAGTTATTTCGAATATTTAGAAATATATTATATAATATAGTTACTACTTAAATTAACTCTATTTATAATTGAAGTAGTTATCCTATAGTTTTTCATATTTTTATATTTTAGGTGATTAGTTGTTTTCTAATATACTTATTTACTCTAACTAATTCTTTAGTATGAAAAAGAAATAACTTAAGATTAACCCCTTACTTTATTACCTATCTCTAGTAATTAGTATCTCTATTAATTACTATTACTATTCTTTTAATATTTTATTAAAGTTTATAAATTAAAGAGTTTTTCTATCTCTTTACCTATCTTTTAAATATTAGAAATACTTGAAAAACTAAATTATAGGTTTTATTAAATAATATAAATACAAAAGGAAAACTTAAAAACTTATTTCCAATAATAGAAATCTAGGGATTACTTATATATACTTTAGAGAAGTTAAATAGATTTTAGGTAATATAATAAAATAGGTAAACTAAATATAACTCTAAAGTTTATCTAGAGATAACTTATTAAAAATAAGTTATTATATAGTATAAATAATCTAATTACTTTAGTTTTATAATCTTTATCCCCTAAGTATTAAAAACTAAATACTTAAGAGTAATCTATCCTAGATATCCTACTTAAAAATACTATATATAAATATTATTAAATTCTAGTTCTAAGAAAACTATCTTAAAATATAATTAAGAGAATAGAATACTTAGTAATTCTAAGATAATACTAAATATATTTAAATAGACTATAAAATAGTTTAAAATAGATTTATATTTAAAAAATACAGAGTTATATTTTCTATATAATTATCTTATGATAATAAAGTATTTAATTAAGCTAAACCTAAGAATATAGTCTAGCTTTATATACTAGATCTTAATCTTATTAAGAAATAGAATTTCTAAGATAATATTAATATAGAAGTTTTTGATATGAGTAATATTATCTAATATTAAATAAAGTATATTCTTCCCCTTTAGACTATTAAAAATATTCTTAATAACTCTTTTACTTTATCTAACTATAGGCAAGTTAGCTCGAATATATTAAATTAAATCTATTCTTTTACTAAGCTTAAAAGATCCCTTTTTAAAGAAAGTCTATTAAATTAGTAATATAAACTACTTTATAGTTATTAAAAACTATATTCCTTAAAAGTATATAAAATCTTTAAATAATTAAGAAAACTTCTAGGGGAATTTCAGATAACCCTTCGAGGAGAATAGGATTAATACTAATATATATTAAGTTAGAAAAATAGTGAATACTACTAAACTTACTATTTAAAAGAATTAACTTAGCTTTTAAAGTATTTAAAAACTCCTTAGCTTTACTAGTATACCCCTTAGTATTTAGCTATCTTTTCTTAGTAAGTTTCTATTATAGAGTATAGAATTTAGAATTATTTACCCTATTAATTATAGTATTTTAAATAGTAATAAATATCTAAACATTAGAGAACTTAGTATATAAACTAGTAATAGTATATTTAATATACCTGTAATTCTTTAAAAGGTATAGGAAGCTCCTGAAATTCTATAGGTATTTTATTTTAACTTAAATTATATCTAACTTTCCTATAAAAGTAATTAATATAGTTAGTATTTTACTATAATTCTTAGTTAAACTTTTATTAATATAAGATGTAGCTATAAAGATCTCTCTATATTTAGCTAAAGTTATAATATTAGGGTTTAGAATTTCTCTCTAAAAGATATCTTAAAACTAAATTATAACTTAATTAGGTAAAATATATTAAATAAATATTTAAAGTTATTTTCTAACTATAAGAATTCCTTAGATTTCTAAAATATTATATATAACTACTTAAAAGTAAATAGTATACTATTTCTTATATTATACTAAACTAGAGATATTTGAATTAGTTTTCTCGAGGAGTTTTATATATTTAACTTTAATTTATTACTATATAACTAAATTATTCGAAGTATATTAATATTTTAGAATATTTAGGAGAGCTTAAAAGGATATATTATTATTATTAAGAAGTTCTATTTAAGTAAGTATTAGAAAGTTATTATTAATAGTAGTATTAACTTAAGTCTAAATAGTATTATAATATTTCTTTATTTCTTTTTAATTAGATTACTAAATTCCTTGAAATTTAAAATCTACTAAATAGTAGTTAAAAAGCCCTAGGATAATAAAAGTATAGGGGATAGTATTTTTAGTTTTCTCTTAAATAGTATTCTCTTAGTTAAACTATTTATTGAATTTAAGTAGTTTAAGAATTTTTAAGATATTAAAAATAGGTTTAATACTTAGATTAATATATTACTAGATATTTTAGCTAGTTATATAGAAGTATAGTACAATATACTAATAATTAAAAGTAGAACTATAAGATAACTTTACTATTATATCAAGATTACTAATAATTAAATATACTCTGTTTAAGTAATAGGTTATAAAACTAATAAAATAGATTAAAAAAGATTTTCTTCGCATTGATTAATTATACGTAGTTTAGAGATAATTAAATATAACTAGGCTTATAATTATAATAAATAAATAATATAGTATATAGTCTGAAAATAGGTTATTAAAAGGTATATCTTTTTTTAACTAGAATAAAGTATTTAAATACATATAAATAGAATAGTTATATCTTATATAAACTACCTAAGTCGTATAGTAGCCAGTAGAGTCGCATAGCAGCTTTAGTACTATATATATTCTCATAATTAATTAGTTATATATTTCTATACACATTAACTTTTACTTTATACTATTCTAAAAACCTATTTATCTTTATTTTATAAGTAAAAGTTTATTCAAGGAAAAAGGGTTTAGTTTTCATGTTATAGTAATCTATATCTCCTAAAATATTTATCTTTTTTAATTTTATAATTCTTATTCTTATTATCTATAAGAATACGTATAGTACTAAAGCTACTATACGACTCTACTAACTACTATTCGATTCTAGTAGCTTATATAAGATATTTACTATTCTATTTAAGTATCTTCAGATACTTCATTCTAGTTAGAAGAAAATATACTTTTCAATAACTTACTTTCAGACTATATACTATATTATTTATTTATTATAGTTATAAGCCTAGTTATATTTAATTATCTCTAAATTATTTATAATTAATAAATANCTAAAACTAATAAATATAAAAGAAATCCTTTTTAATTGATCTTTTTAGTTCTTTGATAAACTATGTGAAATTAATATATTTAATTACTAGTAACCTTAATATAATAATAAAGTTATCTAATAGTTCTAACTTTAATTATTAGTATATTATACTATATCTCTTTATAATTAGCTAGGATATCTAGTAATATATTATTCTAGTTATTAAACTTATTTTCGATATTTTGAAAATACTAGATAGAACTACTTAAATTCGATGAATAGTTTAGTTAAGAAAATATTATTCGAGAGAAAATTAAAAAAAGTAACTTTTATATTTTTTATATTAAGAGTATTTTTAACTATTATATAGTAGACTTTAAGTTTTAAGTTGTTTAAGAGACTAATTATAAAAAGAAGAAGAAATATTATAATGTAATTTAGATATAAGTTAATACTACTATTAATAATAACTTTCTAATACTTATTTAAATAGAACTTCTTATTAATAATCATATATCTTTTTAAGCTCTTCTAAAAATTCTAAAATACTAATATACTTAGAATAATTTAGGTATATAAAAATAAATTAGAGTTAAATATGAGAAAATCCTCGAAAAAGCTAATTCGGATATTTCTAGTTTAGTATAGTATAATAAGTAGTATACTATCTACTTCTAAGTAGTTATATATAATATCTAAGAAATCTAGGGAACCCTTATAGTTGAAGAATAGTTTTAAATATTTACTTAATATATTTTATCTAGTTAAACTACCATTTAATATTAGATTATTTTTAAAAAGAAAACTGTAAGTTTTAATATTAGACCTTTAGCTAAATATAGAGAGGTCTTTAAAGCTATATCTTATATTAATAAAAGTTTAATTACAAATTATAATAAAATACTAGTTGTATTAGTTATTCTCGCAGGAAAACTAGATATAACTTAAATTAAAACGAAGTATTTACATAATTTCAGAAATTACCTAAACTTTCTAGAAAACGATAAATATATTAAATATACTATTACTAGCTTATATA
Source organism: Colletotrichum trifolii (assembly GCA_004367215.1). Taxonomy (NCBI): domain Eukaryota; kingdom Fungi; phylum Ascomycota; class Sordariomycetes; order Glomerellales; family Glomerellaceae; genus Colletotrichum; species Colletotrichum trifolii. Next base: position 21,103 of record RYZW01000423.1, read on the forward strand.
CTAAGTTCCCTAATATTCAAATTTATATTACTACTTGAAATATTATTATTAATAAAGTAAATAACTCTAAACTCTAAAACTTATAATAGAAACTTACTAGGAAAGGCTAGCTAAATACTAAAAAGTATACTAGTAAAACTAAAGAAGCTCCTTTAGATACCTTAAAAACTAAATTAGCCCCCTTAAATAATAAATCTAGTAGTAATAATTACCACTCTAATTCAAAATATATTAGTATCAATTTTATTCTCCTTAAAACACTATCTAAAATTCTCCTAGGAATTTTCTTAATTACTTAAACATTTTATATATTTCTAAGGAATATAGTTTTTAATAACTATATAATAACCTATATTACTAATGTAATAGATTTTTTTAAAAAAGGACTTTTTAAACTTAGTAAGGGAATAGATTTAGTTTAATATAATTTAGGTAATTATCTCATAATTAGATAAAGTAAGAGAATTATTAAAAGAATCCTTAAGAATTTAAAATGGAAGAATATACTTAATTTAATATTAGATAATATTATTTATAATATAAACTTCTATATTAATATTACTTTAGAAGTATTACCTTTTAATAAAACTAAGATCTAGTATATAAAACTATACTATATTCTTAGGTTTAGCCTAATTAAGTATTTTATTATTATAAAATAGCAACTTAGAAAGTATAACTTTATTTTCCTCGAATATAAACTTATTTTAAACTATTTTATAGTCTATTCAAATACTTCTAATATTATCCTAGAATTACGTAATAATCTATTTTCTTAACTTTATTTTAAAATAATTCTCTTAGAATTAAAATCTAATAATACTTATATATAATACTTTTAAATAAAATATCTAAAATAAGCTACTTTTAAAGACTTAAGTTTTAATACTCAAAAGATAAGAATTATAAGACTAAAGTAATTAGATTATTCATATTATATAATAGCTTATTCTTAATAGGTTATCCCTAGATAAACTTTAAAGTTATATTTAGTTTACTTATTTTACTATATTACTTAAAATCTATTTAATTTCTTTAAAGTATATATAAGTAATTCCTAAGCTTTTATTATTAAGAATAAGTTTTCAGGTTTATTCTTTTTATTTATATTACTTAATAAAACTTGTAATTTAGTTTTTCGAGTATCATTAATATTTAAAAAATAAGTAAACAAATAGACAAGCTTTTCAATTTATAAAAGCTAATAAAATATCCAGAGAATAGTAATAGTAATTAATAGAGAAACTAGTTACTAGAAATAAATAATAGAATAAAAGATTAATCTTAAGCTATTTTCCTCTTATATTAAAAGACTAGTTAGAGTAAGTAAATATACCAGAAAAGAACTAATTACCTAAAAGATTAAAATATAAGAAATTATAGGATTATTACCTAAAATATAAGTAAAGTTAATTTAAATAATAACTATACTATAGAATATATCTCTAAATATTCGAAATAACTAGAGATTACTATATAAAACTAAGGAAGTTTAATATAAGTAATACTTTAATTAATAAATACTAGAATATATTCTAAGTTTTTATTAAAACTTATAATCTTATTAGGAGTAGATTTATACTTATAAATATTAAGTATACCTATTGAAGAAGTACTATAAATTAAATATTTTAAAAAACCTATTTAAATTTAAACTAAAAAGATATATTAGTCCTAGTAATACTATGCCGCAAGGTATACGTTAATACCTAAGGCGCGTATACATCTATACGTATTCAGTATATATACCTATACGCTTTATAAGTATAGGGTATATATAGCTATATACCCTTATACTCCCCTAATAATACCTATTACTAGCTATAGCTAAGTACCGTAGTAGTAGTACTATACTATAGATCTAGAGCTTTATATACTTATGTATAAATATATAATATAAGAATACTAATAACAAATACTAAAACCTTTTTATACCTGTATAACGAAATTACGTATAATATATATTACCTTCTAGATAAACTATTACTTATCAGTAGTTAACTTATCTATTACTACTATACTATAGATTAGTAAGGTTTTTACGAGAAAAGAAGTAATCCTAAACCTTTTACCTAAAATCTATATAAGGTAAGAGATAATAAGTATTAACTTAGACGCCTTATAAATCTTACTTTTACCTTTATCCCTAGTAAAGTATTTCTAAGTTAATATATTAACTTTACTTTATAAAATACTAAAGAAGTAAACCTAAATAACATTTTTTAATATATACTAGAAAACATTCACTAAATATAATACCCTTTAGAATACTACTAGATACCTATAGTATATAAGATTTATAGTATCCTATACCTTCTATACTTAAAAGACCTACGTAATATCTCGAAACCCCTATATCATCTCAAAAAGTCATCCTCCTTTCAAAAACCCCTATATTCCCCCTATTAATATATCTAAACTATACTCTAAACTAAATATTAAAACAAGCCTTAGTATAGTAATCGCTCAAGTAGCCCTAAATAGTAAATATATAATCCTAGATTAACTTACATTATTTATTAATATAAATCTATTTAGAAAACTTTTTAAAATTAACTATAATAACCTCATTCAAATAAATACTAAAGATATCACTACTCTTATAGTATTCTATATCTACCAATATAAATATATAAAAATCTATGAATATAAGTTCTTTAATTACTTTAAAATAGATTTCAATAAATAGCTTATAATAATATAACAACTCGTTAATTAATATATAATTTATTACTTCTAAGAATACCTTATTAATTATAGGATTAAAATTAATAAATTAGGAGAGAAAATCTATTTAGTACTATACTAACTTACTTAACACGAGTCCTTTACTTACTAAACCCTTAATAAAATTAATAAGATAAAGAAGTAGATTTTAAGCCTTAAGACTAATTTTAAAAATTACCCTAAGTAGCTTAATAACTTCTTTAAAATAGAAAACCTCAAGATATTCCCTAGTACTATTAAGCCTAGAGCTAAAATTATAATACCTATAGTCGAGGCCTAGTTAATATCTAAAAGCCTTACACGAGATACTTAACTCTTTTTACTACTTATATATAATATATAACTTCTATTATTACTAGTAGGACTACTAATCCCCGAATTAAGTAGTATAAAGCCCTCTTGCTAATAGGAGATATACTGAGATAATAATAATATATAATATCCCGCTCCTAAATATCCCCTAAATATTTCCCCTATTCCCTTATTTAAAAACTTATCTATTAAATAGATTATAAACATTATAAAGTTATATAATAAAAATATAAAATATAGTAGAAACTTATATAACGTTCTCAAGACTAAAATCTATATCTTTTAAAACTATTATTCTAAATTTAGTATCTTGTATTATATATAAACTAGAGTTTTCTCTATTATACTAAAAGATTAAACCTTTGATTCTTACTTTAATAACCTTATATACTCTAGTTAAAACCTTAACTTTAATTAGATAACTATATATACTTAGGAGTATTTTGAAAATGATAAGATCTACTAAATTTACTTTTCTAATTAATAAAATACTATTCTTAGGAATATAATAATTAAGAATTCTAACTAGAATTAAAAAAGAATACTTGAGATATTTATTATAAAGCTTATTAACCTCTAGAAAATATTTAGAACTAACTAGTATACTAATAAAACTTTCTATAACTAACTTATAAGTATATACTATAGTATACTAGAATACTAATTAGTACTTTTTAGCCTTATACTAATTTCCTAGAATCTCTATAATTAGTTATATTTAACTATAAGTAAGACTATAATACTCTAAAAATCATAATACTTTTAGAGTAATAGAAGTAATAGTAATATATTTAAAAAATAGTTTTAGATTAACTAGATATATAATATACCTCGAGGTAATATTTAAGCTTATAACTATACCCCTAGCTACTCCCTACTACTTTAGAGTAGATATTATTTTCCCCTAGTTTCTACATATACCTTTACTAATAGAAAATGCTATATATATAATAAAACGGGTTACTAGTTGATAAAGTATACCTTCAAGGAGTAGTGTACTTTATATAATAGATATAAGTTAACTACTAATCTAAAAACATTTTCTCTAGTAATATACTAGACTTTTCTCGCTAAATATAAAAGTATTAATAACTTTAATAATAATCTCTAAATATTCCTAAGAGATAATAGGAATAAGGAACTTATTACTTAATATTAGATATAGTATAACCTCAAACACTATACCCCTATTACCCCTATAATATCTAAAGTTCCTAGGTAATTCCTTATATTATATTTTAGCAAATATCTTACTATTATAGATAGAAGTAAAATTATTTAAATTTTCTAAGATTAAGTAGTATTATATACTTTTACTAAGTTAAATACTACTATTCTTAAGATTACTAAAAATATAGATATAACCCCTATATATACTTCTATATTTAAAAACTATTACTTAATTACTATTTTTTCAAAAACCTTACCTAACTTAAGTATTAGTAACTTCTTAACTAGTAAGTATTCCTAGTTTATAGTTTTTAAGTAAATAGTTAACTCTTCTATAACCCTTATGTTTCTTTAAAGTAAACTAGTTATAATCTATTTTAGTAATATTACCCTATGAATAATACTTAGAATGATTAATATTTCTATACTACTTAGAATTATTATATTTTATATAATACTATATAATACTTTTTTCTTATTCTATTTTATAGATATAGATTACTTTCATATAATGTTTAATAATATGTATTACTAACTATACTAAAGCAAAAGAATTATACTTATTATTTGAAAATAGAGATATCTATAGATATTTTTCGATAAAGAGAAGATATTTACCTTTGTATACTTTATAGAATTAGAGATATAGAGACTCTACTATTGATTCGGATACCTAATTATAGTATACTTTTATAATATCCTTACTAAAACGGGATATCTTATTAAATATTATACTTTTAAAACCCTTAAGTAGTACTACTACTAGTACTAGATATATAGTATTACCCCCTCTTACTTTTATTTTACTATATAAGAAAATATTAAGTTTAACTTTGAGGTTATTATTAATATTATCTATACTAATAGCTACCCTATATTCTATATTATGAATACTACTATAGTGTTTAACATTACTCACTTCTCATTAAATATCTTAGTAAACATAATATAAGAAACTTTTAAAATATACTAGATTGATTCTTACTAGAATCTTCTAGATTTTATTACTACTAATATAAAAATAATATTTTAATCTAAAGAGTTTAGATTAGAAGTAAAAGCTATAGGATTAATAGTTCAAATAGTACTTATTGAAATATATAATAGTATTAGTAAAGTTAAATATTACTATACTTTCTTCTACTAAATATATAAGATATATTATAATAAAATCACTATAGTAATTTAAGAAATATCCCTTTAAGTAGTATATAAAGTAATTAATAATACTACTAGGCTAAATAGTTTTATACTTATATTATTCGTTTTTAGTATATACTTATGCTTCACAGATAACTCTACTCTCTCCCTAGATATTATTACTTATACCTATACTATTTAGAGAGTAATAGAAATAATCTACTATACTTATACTAAATATACTATTAATATAGCTTTAATAATATATAATAGCCCTATTATTTTATATATAGTAGCTTTCTTATTTTAGTTTCTTATAAATATAAAGTAAGAGAAATATTGTTAGTAAGACTTATTTTACCTTATTATTACTTATAATAAAATATATATTTTTAAACTCTTTTAAAGTTTTTAAGAGTTTCGAATAATAACTATAAAGCTATATTTTAAATATAATTAACTATTCTTATTGATAATATTACTAGTAATAGTAATATTACTAAATACTAGTAGCTATATTATATATATCCTAGATTTTACTACTAGAAGTCTTACTAGAGGTCTAATATTACTAAGAAATATATATTCCTATAGTAATATCCTAATTTTATTTATTATTATCTCTAAAAATCTTTAGAATACTTATGAGATACTATAAAATACTATTATTATATATAGTAGTAATTCTACTACTATTAATAATAATCCCTTATTTCCCTAAGTTATTAGTAATATTTATAATATATTTCTTAACTTTCTAGAGTATAAGCTTATTACTACTCTATCTTAGAAGTATAATTATAAACCTTATTTTATAGTATACTTTATAGCTAAGGAATAGTTA
>RYZW01000424.1:0-22303 GCA_004367215.1 Colletotrichum trifolii
ATATTTAGTTATATAGAATATATACTAGATTTTGCCCCCTAATTACGTGTAATATAATAGAATTATTATACGTAATTAGGGTGCAAAATCTGGTATGTATTCTATATAACTAAATATAGTTATATATACCGTATAAGGTTTTATTTTAAGTAGTTTAAGTAGGGTAAGGCTTATAGAGATAATACTAGTATCTAAGGTTTATCTAGTATAAACTATATTTCTTAAATATATTATTCTTAATATATTTTTGTAGTTTCGAAAATTGTATTTATAAACTAGCTTTTTTAAGTAATACTAATTAAACTTCTTATTTATATCTTATAAGAAATTCTTTTTATAATCCTATTTTATGAAATTTCTATTTTTATAATAAGAAGAATAATACTATTTTGAGATAATTTCATTAATCTATTATATTAATCTAAATAATAAAAGTACTTAACTAGTAGTTCTAGAGAAGTTTTATAAAACGATGAACTACAAAATCTCTTAAAAATATATATTTAATTTTAAAGTACTTTTACTAGGTTTCTTATTATAACTAGTAATTATTTAGTTACTTTTGCTTTATACCTGGAATAGTATCTAAGCGTTTTACTTTATATATAGATTTAACTATAGTTTTACCTTATAATAGTATTTATACTAATACTAGCTTATAACTAATTAAAGTAGTAATAAAACTATATATTACTATAGATAATTATACTTCTAGTTCTAATAATTAACTTTATAGTAATAGAAGACTTTATAGTAATAATTTATATAGAGAAAGTTTTATCTAGGCTAAGGCTTAGTATATATAGCTAAGAATATTTACTAAGGTTATAAGATTAAGAGCTTTTATAAACCTCTTAAAATAAAATAAAATAGAATATTTATAAAAGTTAAGTATTTTATAATCTATTATTTTTCTATATTTTTTATAATAGAACTAAAATCTCCTCAAAATCTATATAGTTGTCTATAAATAAAGAACTATAGAATAAGTATAGAAATATCTAGTTATAACTATTATAATTAAAACTATTATTTTATTAAAATAAACTTTAATAAAATTATTCTGAGTATTATAATTAATAAGTAATTTATAGATATTTAAAAGAAGATTATCTAGTTAACTTATAATTTACTATACTAAACTAATAATATTAGGAATTAGGTATTAATTAAGTAATACTTTAATATTAATACATTATTATAATACTAATTACTAGATACTTTAGAGTATTATAGTAATATAATTATAGAGGTTTTAAAAACTATCTAGTTATACTAAGAATATTTATATTTATATAAATATTATTTATAAGTTAGCTATTAGCTATAATTCATTAATATATTAAGATTATTTACTAATAAGAATAGACTAAGTCCCGCTATACTTATATAGAAATTATAAGTTAGCTTATATTAGTAGTAGAGAACTTTCGTATTAGTAGTATAAAGTCTTATCTCGGGGGTAGGTAGGGCTTAGTAGAGATATTAAAGTTACGGATATTAAAGTTATAATAAACATTTAAACAGAATACCTATAGTTAGTAGTAATTAAATATCTCGAGATATTTGAATTATATATAGCTATAAGGGTATAAGGGTATAAGGGTATAAAGGTATAAGGTTATCGTAGAAGAAGTTATTAGTTGTTTATTATCTGTGAAAAGGTTAACATAGGGCAAGTATACTAGTTACTATAGCTATAAGGGGTTTAGCTTTAGATTAACTAGGGGCTAGCTATAGTAGTTAGCGGGGGTAGGAGGGCTGAAGTTATACTTCAGGGAGTAATATATCTACTAATAGTCGCAGTAGAGAGCAAGCTATCAGCCCCTCCTAATTAGAATAATAATATAGGGTTTATAGTTATTTTTTAACTATTAATTCTTATAGATAAATATTGTAGTTTTGATTTTTAGGAGGTATTTATATTTATTAAGCTTATAAGTATAAACTTAGTAGTATTTTAAAATCTTTAAATTTCCCACGAAAACTATATTAATCTTATTTTAAAAGTATAATATAGTATAATTCTTAAGATAAATTTATTTAATTATTATTATTACTCTAGTATATAGATAAATAGATTCCCGCTTAACGTAGTAGTTTAATATCTAGCTAGCTCTTACTACTATAGTAGGAATAGTAAGTTCGAATCCTGCGGTAGGTAAGCGTAACTAGTAAGTATAGATATACTTTCTAATTATATAAACTATATATAATAATTACTACCAGCTATTAGCTCTTACTAATAGCCATTAGTAGTTAATAACTATTAATAGCTAGTCACTATTAATAACTAATAACTATTAATAGCTAGTATTAGGTATAATAGCTAACTAGCTAGTATTGGTATTACGTAATTACGATCCTCAAAGAGTAACTATAACAGATAGGCCTATACTTTCCCTATTTATTACTTATTATATTAACTAATTATATTCACTACTTAAGGTTTTCTCTATTTAAATAATTCCTTAGAACTAGTAGTATCTAAAAGATAAATAAAGTAAGAGCTAACTACTAGGTATAGCTTCCTTTAAAAAGTTCCCGAGAGGCACATAAATTTAAATAGATCAAAGACCTTTAATACAATCCCTATAATAGATAAATAAATATTACTAAGTAAAATATAAGTCATAGTAATAGTTTCTATTATAGAATTCTTAGAATAAAAGCTTCTATTCTTTTATATTTCAGATATTCTCTAATATCTAATTTACCTTATAGTTAAAATTCATTATTAGAACTTATAATACTTACATTTTAAAATCTTTGAAACAAGTAAATTTCTAAAACTCTTTCTAGTTATCTATTTATACTATTTTATAGTTATAAGTAAGAGTATTTTAGAGTATTTTAAAATAACTAAGAAGTATTAGCTTAAAAAGTAGCTTTAAATAAAGATTTCCTAGCTACTATAGTATAGTACTTTATCTATTCCTTATATTTAACCTTTTCTAGGACTACTTAAGTTCTTTATTGTGCTATAGTTTTATCTATATAGATAAGATTATAAAAAGGTGTAATAAATGACTGTAGAGAAGTTATTAATATAAGCTTTATAATTTTAAAGTTTATTTTAAAAGGTTTAGAAATAGCCATTTTATAGATATAAGACTTCGAATTATTATAATTACTTCTTATTAGATTAACTACTTTATTAAACGTTTTACTTAGGTTTAAATAAGTAACCAAATTAATTTTAAATAGCTCTACTATAATTATTTACTTTTATAACTAGCAAGAGATATTATTAGAATTAAAACTATCTAAAGTTATTTTATAGAAAAGCTAAATCTCTATTAAAAAGTATTTTATTAAAAGGGATATTATACGTTATTATAACTTTATTTTGGAGTAAGCTCTATATTCAATATTAATTAGTAAACATATATCTGACTAAAAAGCTAATCAAAATATACTACTCGAAATAAACTAGCTAGTTATATTTTAGTTTTATATCTATAGTTAGAATAAGTTATTTATAGTTATAAATATAGAAGTAAGCTAAGTCTAGCTTTGTAGTATTATGTTTTCGAGTAGTTTAATAAAGCTTCTAGTATAGTATTTACTAGCTTAAAAAACCTATTAGGAACTAATTATAAAGAAATACTATAGCTTATAAAGCTTTAGACTAAAGATTATAAAGTAATTTATATAAGAGGGGCCGATAGCTCGCTCTCTACTACGACTATTAGTAGATATATTACCCCCTAAAGTACACCTTTAGCCTTTTGACCCCCCCTATAAACTACTATAGCTAACTTTTAGTTAATCTAGGGCTAAACTTCTTATAACTATAATAGCTAGTATACCCGCCCTATATTAACGTTTTCAATAATAAATAACTAATAACTCCTTCTATAATAACCTTATATCTTTATACTTTTATACTTTTATATCTTTATACCTTTATAGCTATATATAATTTAAATATCTCAAGATATTCAATTACTACTTACTATAAGTATTCTATTTAAATATTTATTATAACTTTAATATCCGCAACTTTAATATCCCTATTGTAAACTTAGCTTTATTTACCCCTAAGACGAAACTTTATACTACTAATATAAAAGTTCTCTACTATTAATATAAACTAACTTATAATTTCTATATAAGTATAGTAGGATTTAGTTTATTCTTATTAATAAATAATCCTAATATATAAATTAATTATAACTAATAGCTAACTTATAGATAATACTTATATAGATACGGATACTCCTAATATAGCTAGATAACGTTTAAAACCTCTATAATTATATTACTATAATACTCTAAAGTATCTAGTAACTAGTATTATAGTAGTATATTAATATTAAAGTATTACTTAATTAATACCTAGTCCCTAATATTATTAACTTAGTATAATAAGTTATAGGTTAGCTAAATAATCTTTTTTTAAATATCTATAAATTACTTATTAATTATAATACTTAGGATAATTTTATTAAAACTTATTTTAATAAAATAATAGCTTTAATTATAATAGTTATAGCTAGATATCTCTATACCTATTCTATACTTTTTTTTATTAGTAACTATATAGATTTTAAGGAGATTTTAGCTCTATTATAAAAAACATAGAAAAGTAATAAATTACGGAATACCTAGCTCTTATAAATATTCTATTTTATTCTATTTTTAAGAAGTTTATAAAAGTTCTTAACTCTATAACCTTAATAGTTATTTTTAGTTATATATATCAAGCCTTAGTTTTAATAAAGTTTTCTCTATATAAATTATTACTACGAAGTCTTCTATTACTATAAAGTTAAATATTAGAACTAGGGGTATAATTATCTATAATAATAAGTAATTTCATTACTATTTTAACTAGTTATAAGCTAGTATTAGCACGAATACTATTATCGGGTAAAATATGTAGTTAAATTTATATATAGAGTAAAGAGCTTAGATACTATTCTAGTTATAGAGTAAAAGTAACTAAATAAAGTAGTTTATTCTTTTACTTTATAGCTCTCATATAAGCTTTAACGATTATTCTAATATACTTAGTATTTCTATTTTAGCCCTAGTTATATAGAATAAATAGCTTCAAATATATGTTTTAGAAAATAATCTAATTTTAACTTCTTATATTTAGAGACTTTATTATTATATTTAAAACCCTCAATACTAATACTATATTAGTATTCAAAGAATATAATGAAACTCTTAAATATTCCTACTATTATAACTCTAGTATAATTAATAAATTAGAAATCTTAGAGATAATTAGTAGTTCTATCTATAAATATTAGAATCACAATATAACTATTATAGTTTTAATAATAAAGGTAAAAGTTAAAAGTAATATATTTCCGAGGAGTATTATATAAAATATTCTTATACTTTATATAGTAGATCTTTACCTAGTTTTATTAATACTATGTATTTTATATATTTCCTAAATAAACTGGTAGCTATTATACTTTAAAAAATCATTAGTAATCTAATCAAATAAAGTAGTTTCGAAGCCTTTTACTAGGATATTTTAAGTACTAATACTAGAACTATTTATTATTTGTAGGGGCTTTTAAATAGTATTTATAGTATACTAGTAATACTAGTAATATCTAGGAAAAGGTTTCTACTATACTAATTATACTACTAAAATAATTACTTTCTTATAAGATATATAGTATTTAAGGATTTACTAATTATATTGAATATTAATAATTTTAATCTTAGAATAGTTATTTCTCTATAATTAAAATAAGTAATTTAGCTTAGTATTTTACTAGTAGTTTTATTTTTATAAGTATTAAAAAGATAGAATTTGTAGCTAGAGTAGTATAGAAGATAATATTATAGAAATATAATATAATTTCTTTATTTTCTATAATGTTAATAAAGATATTAGTATTTCTATGGTTTTTAACTAGTATAAGTTTTATATTATATTAAATATAGTTTTTTATAAGAGTTTCTCAAAACATTATAAAGTATTTAATATCCTAAAAAATATAAACTAAAGTATTTAAATTAATGATAAACAAGTTTTAGAAAAATTAATACTAAGGTGTTTCTTTATAACATATTTATTATCTAGTATTATAATTAATTTAGCTAGAAAGCTAATTATATAGTTATTATTATTTAAGATTTTAAATTTCTCTTCAAAATCTAGATCTAAAATAAATAACTATTTCATTATCTCTTAGATTAAAATATTTAATACCTTGTTTTTATAAATTAACTAGGGGTATATATAGTAATGATATATTAATAAGTAATTTAGCTTATATCTTAGAAAATATAAGGGATTATATAAGTTTTGGAAATATCTCTTACTACTTCGAGTATTTAAAATAATAATAGCGGTTTCTATTAAAATATTAAAAATACTATAGTTCTTTTTATTATACTAGAGAATTTCAAGGAAGCATTATATAGCTTCTATAATAGTTAAGATAATTTTATTTAAAAGTATTAAATCTAATTAATTATAAGTTATAAATATATAATTCTCTATATAAGACTTAATTAGTAAGTAAACTAATAGAATTATAAGATTATAAAAGTTGTATTAAAGGTCTCTGATCTATTAAAGGTCAGTCTCTGATCTATTTAAAGTTATATATTTCTCGGGAACCCTATAAGAGAAACTATACCCGGCAATTAGCTCTTGCTTTATAAACCCTATAGATACTACTAGTTTTAAGGAACTAACTAAATAGAGAAAGCCTTAAGTAGTAAATATAGTTAGTTAATATAATAAGTAATAAATAGGGAAAGTATAAGCTTACTCTTTAAGGATTATAATTATTTGATACTAATACTAGCTAGTTAGTAATACTTATTACTAGCTATTAATACTAGCTATTAATACCTATTAGTAAATACTAGTAACTAGTAGTAGTTATTATATAGTTTATATAATCGGAAAGTATATAGCTACTAGTCACGTTTACTTACTATAAGATTCAAACCTACTACTCTTACTATAATAGTAAGAGCTAGCTAGACGTTAAACTACTATATTAAGCGGGTGAATTATAAGATTATAAATTTAAAATATTCTAATAATAGAAGTAATATAGTTAACTACTTAGGCTTCATATATAGTATCTTATAATTTCTAAAATTATGTTTTAGCCATTATTTATATAATAAAATATTGAAGCTTTAAACATTAAAATATTTAAAAGTATACTTAAGTAGTATTTTAGAGATAATAGTTATCTATAATACCAAAATAACTTTAGAAGCCTATAATTTATATTACTATATCAATTTTAGAAGTATAGATTATCTATAATACTAAAATAATTATAGAAGTTTATAATTTATATTACTATATCTTCTTCTATATAGTAATACTAGTATTATAATACTTTACTTGTATATTTAGAAGTCTAAATTATTATATAAATTTAGTTTAATTATTTATATTAGTAGTCTTAAAGCTTTAAATTATAGTAATTATAGAAAGTTATGTAAGCTTTTACGCTTTTCTCTATAGAATCTATAACAATCTTTATATAAACTTCTTTAGTAATATTTACTAGAAATTATTAATCTTCTTTATAATTAATTTTATAAAAGTAAAATCTTTAAGAATATTTAATTTCAGTATTTTAAGAATTTATTAATACTATTTAGTTTTTAAAAATTTACTAAAGAGTAAATCTTAAACAAACTTTAGAAAGATATTCTAATAAATAACTATCTTGGAATTAAAGTAGTTTTATAGATTATAAACTATAATTTCTACTCCAGAAGTATGATACTGAATAAGCTATTAATTAGTATTTTTAAAACCTAAAAGAGAAGTATTTTCAACAGATATTTTAATAGTTAGAATATATAAATTTATCGTAATATATATTTTTAGCTTAGTAGTTCTTTAGTATTATAAGACTCTTAATAATTATACAGAATTAAAGGGTAATATCTAGTATAAAGAATTTATAACTAAATATAGTTATATATATTACGCGAAATTCTATTTTAAGTAGCTTAAGTAAAGTAAGGCTTATAGAGATAGTACTTATTAGTAATACTATACTATGTAGTACACGTTACCGCGTATAGTATATACACTTCCGTATATATATAGTATATATAGCTATTTACCTCTAGGTATATATAGTATATATAGCTATATATTTCTATACTTTACTAGTAATACTTTTCACTAGTTATAGCTTAGTATTAAAATAGTTAGTAAGTAACTACTATACTATAGATTAAGAGTTTTATATACTTATATATAGCTATATAATATAATAATAATAATAATGAATACTAGAACTTCTTTATACTTATATAACGAGATCATACATAGTATATAATTATCCCTTACGGATAAACTAATACTAATTAATAGTTGACTTATTTATTATTACTATACTATAGATAGGTAAAGTTTTTATATAAGAAGAAGTAATTATAAACCTTTTATTTGAGGTCTATATAAGGTAAAAGATTATAAGTATTAACTTAGACGTTTTATAGATATTACTCTTACTTTTATCCTCAGTAAAATATTTCTAAGTTAATATATTAACTTTATTCTATAAAATATTAATGAAGTAAATTTATTAAATCATGTTTTTTAGTATATACTAGAGAGTATTTAGTAAATATAATAACGTTTTAGAGTATTACTAAATCTTTATAATATATAAGATTTATAGTATCCTATATTTCTTATACTGAAGAGATTTATATAGTATCTTGAAATATTGAAATTCTTTTGAAAACTATCTTTGTTTTCGAAAACCCTGTACTTTTTATTTAATATATCTAAATTATACTTCAAACTAAATACTAAGTTAAGCTTTAGTATAGTAATAGTTTAAGTAATTTCTAAAAAGTAATTACTTAATCCTAGAGAAACTTAAGCTATATATTAATATAGATCTATTCAGAAAACCTTTTTAGTTTAACTATAGTAAATCTATAGATATAAATACTAAAGAAGCTATTATTATTATAGTATTTTATATTTGCGAATATAATTTCTTAAAGATCTATAGCTATAAGTTCTTCAATTACTTTGAAATAGATTTTGATAAGTAGCTTATATTAATATAGTAATTCATTGATAAATATATGATTTATTATTTTTGAGAATACTTTATTAATCATAGGGTTAAAATTAATATAAAAAGACAGGACTTATACTATATTATATTAATTTGTTTAATGTGAGTTCTTTAACTATTAGACTTTTAAAGAGTTTAATAAAATAAACAAATATATCTTAAGCTTTAAAGTTAATTTTAAAAATTATTCTAAGTAGTTTAATAATTTCTTTAAAGTAGATAATAATTTCGAGATATTCTTTTATATTACTAAATCTAAGATTAAAGTAGTAATACTTATAGCTAATACCTAGTTAATATCTAAGAACTTCGTATAAGATACCTAGTCTCTACTACTATTTATATATAATATATAATTTCTATTACTAATAGTAGGATTACTAATCCCCGGGTAATATAGTATAGAGTTTTCGTATTAGTAAGAGATGTATTAGGATATTAGTAATATATAGTAATTTCTTTAACTTTAATATTTTTATACCTCTTTCTTATTTTCCTATTTCAAAACTTATCTATTAAATATACTATAGATTTTATGAAGTTGTATGATAAAAGTATAAAATATAGTAGAAAGTTCTATAATATTTTCAAAACTAAAGTATATATCTTTTATAATTATTATTTTAAACTTAGTATTTTATATTATATATAAGTAGGAATTCTTTCTATTTTACTGAAGAATTAAACCCTCGACTTTTACTTTAAATACTTTATATACCCTAATTAAAACCTATAGTTAGATTAGATAATTATATATATTTAGGACTATTTTAAAAATAATAAAATCTATTAGATTTATTTCTCTAACTAGTAAAATACTATTCTTAAGAATATAATAATTAAGAACTTTAATTAGAATAAAAAAGAAATACTTGAGATATTTATTATAAAGCTTATGAATTTCTAGAAGACGTTTAAAGCTAACTAGTATACTAATAAAGCCTTCTATAACTAGTTTATAAATATATACTATAGTATATTAGAATACTAGTTAGTACTTTTTAGTTTTATATTAACTTTATAGAATTTCTATAACTAATTATATTTAGCTATAAGTAATATTATAGTATTTTAAAAGTTATAATGTTTTGAGAATAATAGAGATAATACTAATATATTTAAGGAATAATTTTAGACTAATTATATTTATAATACGCCTCGAGGTAATACTTAAAATTATAGCTATTTTTATAGTTATTCCTAACTACTTTAAAGTAAGTATTACTTTCTTTAAACTTCTATATATACTTATAATAATAAAGAGTATTATATATACAATAAAATAAGTTATTAATTTATCAAATATACTTTTAAAGAAAAGTATACTTTATATAATAAGTATAAGTTAGCTAGTAGTCTAAAAATGTATTTTATAGTAGTGCACTAGGCTTTTCCCGCTAAATATAAAAGTATTAATAGTTTCAATAATAACTTCTAAATATTTATAAGAAATAATAAGTATAAGAAACTTTTTATTTAATACTAAATATAGTATAACCTCGAAAACTATACTTCTATTACTCCTAGGATATCTATTACTTCTAGGATACTCTTTATATTATATTTTAATAAGTATCTTATTATTTTAGATAGAAGTAAAATTACTAATATTTTCTAGGATTAGGTAATATTATACACTTTTACTAAAATAAATACTTTTATTAATAATATTACTGAAAATATAAATATAATTCCTATATATACTTTTATACTTAAAAAGCTATTATTTAACTACTGTTTTTCAAGGGATTTTTTTTAACTTAAATACTACTAATTTCTCAACTACTAAGTATTCCTAGTTTATAGTTCTTAAGTAGATAGTTAATCCTTCTATAACGTTTATATTTCTATAAAACAAACTAGTTATAATCTACTTTAGTATTATTATTCTAATTATAATACTTAAAATAGTTAATATTTCTATACTATTTAGTATTATTATATTTTATATAGTACTATATAATATCTTTTTCTTACTCTACTTTATAGATATAGATTACTTTAGTATAATGTTTAATAATGTATATAACTAGTTTTACTAAAGTAAAAAAGTTATGTTTATTATTCGAAAATAGGGGTATTCTTAGATATTTTTAATAAAGAAAAGATACTTGTCTCTATATACTTTATAGAGTTAGAAATATAGAGACTTTACTATTAGTTAGAATACTTAACTATAATATACCTCTATAACATTTTTACTAAAACGGGATATCTAGTTAAATACTATACTTTTAAACCTTTTAAGTAATACTACTACTAGTACTATATATATAATACTACTCCTTCTTACTTTTATTTTACTATATAAGAAAATATCAAGTTTAATTTTAAGGTTATTATTAATATTATCTATATTAATAGCTACTCTATACTCTATATTATTAATACTACTATAGTATTTAATATTACTTACTTTCTGCTAAATATCTCGGTAAAAGTAATATAAAAAGCCTTTAAAGTATACTAGATTAATTCCTACTAAGGCTTTCTAGATTTTATTACTACTAATATAGGAATAATATTTTAATCTAAAGAGTTTAGATTAGAAGCAAAAGCTATAGGATTAATAGTCTAAATAGTACTAATCAAAGTATATAATAATATTAGCAAAGTTAAATACTACTATATTTTCTTCTACTAGATATATAAGATTTATTATAATAAAGTCTTTATAGTAACTTAAGAAGTATCTTTTTAAGTAGTATATAAGATAATTAATAAGATAATTAATAATTCTACTAGCTTAAATAGTTTTATATTTATACTATTTATTTTTAGTATATATTTATACTTTATAGATAAGTCTATTCTTTCTCTAGGTATTATTACTTATATTTATACTATATAGAATGTAATAGAAGAGGTCTACTATACGTATACTAAATATACTATTAATATTACTTTAGTAACACGTAATAGCTTAGATATCTCATATATAGTAGCCTTTTTACTTTAATCTTTTATATATATATAGCGAGAGAAATAAGGTTCATAAGGCTTATTTCGTTTTATTACTATTTATAGTAAGATATATATTCTCGAACTCTTTTAAAGTTTTTAAGAGTTTTGAATAATAGTTATAAAACTATATTTTAAAGATAATTAAGTGCTTTTATTTATACTATTGATAGTAATATTACTAAGTATAAATAATCTTTTTATATATATCTCTAATATTATTACTAGAGGTTTAATACTATATATAAATATATATATTTTATAGTAATACCCTAATTTTGCTTATAGCTATCCCTATATAGCTTTAGAATACTTATTAGATATTAAAAAAATACTATTATTATATATAATTATAATTCTACTACTATTAGTAATAATAATCCTCTATTTCTTTAAATAGTTAGTAATATCCCTAATATATTACTAGGAGTAGTTATATCTCTAAAGCTTAGACTAGCTACTATTCTAGCTTAAGAGCTTAAATATAAACTTTATTTTATAGTATACTTTACAGCTAAGGAATAGTTAGAAATAGTTTCTTCTTTTATTTTCTATAAAAAAGGCATTATTATAATACTAATTCTACTATTTATGGAATTAATTAAAAAAAAGATTAAGAGTATTATTATTAATAGTATTATTAAGATTATTTAGTTTAACTTTATTTTCTATAAAAAGAGTAGTAGGTTCGAATCCTAATTATAATTATCCTACTTGATATAGTAGTTTAACGTCTAGCTAGCTTTTACTATTATAGTAAGAGTAGTAGGTTCGAATCCTGCGGCGGGTAAGCGTAACTAGTAGCTTTTTTACTTTCTAATTACGTAAACTAATTATAATAACTATTACTAGCTATTAATACCTACTATTAACTATTAGTAGCTAGTAACTATTAATAGCTAGTAATAGGTATTACTAGTTAGCTAGTATTAGTATTACGTAACTATGATCTTTAAAACGTAACTATAATAATATAATAAATAAATAATACGGTATATAGTCTAAACGTAAGTCATTGAAAAGTATATTTTCTTCTAACTAGAATAAAGTATTTGAATACGCTTAAATAGAATAGTAATATCTTATATAAGTTACCTAAGTTATATAGTAATTAGTAGAGTTATATAGTAACTTTAGTACTATATATATTCTTATATACCCTTTTAGTAGTAGAGCTACTAGAAATACCTTTATATTATTTAACTAATATACTAAATAAATAAAATAGGGTAAATAGTTCCTAAAATAGATCTTCTAATACTTAAATAAAAGAAATTAATAGAATTATTATAATCTATTATATATTTAACTATTTTTATTATATATCAGTAAAAGCGATTAGTTAAGACTTTCTAAAATTACTAGTAATCTAATCTTTTTATATACTAAAAATAAATTATTTATTAATTTTTTACTTACTAGATTTCTTTTTTCTTTTCTATACTAATATTTTTAATAGTTACTTTCTTATTTATAAACAATATATTTTAGTAATATAGATTCTATATATTAGCTTGAGTTATAATAATATATATTAATTATTATTAATATTCTAATTATAAGAAAAACCCTCTAAATCTATTAAATATAATACTATTATATCTATTCCCGAATACTATACTATTACTAGTAATTTCTTAAAATATCTTATATTCTCTTCTATTAATAATCTAGTATTAGTATTTACTAATTATATCTCTAAAGTAGAATAATTACTTTTTAACCCTAATCTAAAAAATAACTAAGAATTATAGACTAAAATTACCTTAAGTATTTTTCACTTTTATTTAACTAATAAGGATAATAAGTTATAAACCTTAAATACTTTTCTATATTCTTTTTAAGAAGTTTTTTTATTTAGTAATTTTTATCTAATTATTTCTTATTTAAAATATTTAACTATTATTTCTTTCCTTATTCTTCTCTTTCTATTTAAATATTTATTTTCTTTAGTAATTTTGTCTAAGAATATTTAATCTCTAAGATTTAAGTTTAAGTTAATTCTATTAAGAAATAAAACCTTTTTAATATTTTAAATCTTTTAAATTAATATCAAGGCTAGTTAATTTAACTAAGATTATTTATTTAATTATATTTTAAAAACTTTCCTAATTTACCTGAATATCTATTACTACTCTCTAAACTTACTAAAATACTAAAATTAAATAGTATTATAAAAAAAAGTATTATTTTATATAAAGATCTTATTACTAGAATTAATTTAAAATATTTTTATAATTATCCGGGGAAACTTATTACTCTAAAGTTTTTTTCTAATAATGAAAAACATAATTTAACTAGTAACTCTAAAGAAAAAAAAGAAATACTTAAATTTATTAGTAATAAAAATAGAATACTTCAAGCTATTACTAATAAAGAAGAAAATAGTAATACAAATAACGAGAAAGTAGCTAAGCTATTTAAGAAATATATAAAAATAATTACTAGTATAATATATAAATCCTCTTAGATTAGAAACTAAGAAGTTTTATTAGAAATAAATAATCTTAAATATTAACTAGAAACTACTAAATAATAATTTACTAAGCTTAACTTTAAAGCTACTATTTTAAAGAAAACTTTTATAAAATCTATTTTTCCAAGAAAAGTAAATTAGTAGAAGAATATAAAGAATACTTATTCTAAATAAAAACCTTTAGAAATTCATAACTAGTATAAACTATCCCCTATATACAATATTACTCTAGTTTTATTCTTTTATATAGCTTTTATTTTATACTATTAGTATTAATAAGTAAAACTTAATCTCTAACTAATATTATTAGTATAAAAATAGGTCGAGGAATACTTATATTCTCGTCTTAAACTATACTTATAAACTATTTAAAAGTTATTTAGATATTTTCAGAATCCCTAAAACTAATAAAATAAATATTTTAGCTTAAAACTTTTTATTTAAGTCTAATTATTTCTAATTAAAAAATAAGAAACTTAGTAATACGAAAAAGTTTACCTCTTTTGAATTATAATTATAATAATAGAAAAACTTCAAAACTAATTTTATTAAGAATAGAAGTAGCTTAGAATCTACTATTAAAACTCCTATTACTAAATAACTTCTTCTAACTTAAATATTTTAATATATTTAAGCTCCCTAACTTATATTACCCCCCTCATTAATTTTAAATAATTATATCTCTAGCTTCTTAGTAATAGTAATAAGTTTCCTAGTTAGTAAGCTTCTTATACTTTAGTTAAGTTCTAGAATATTTAGAGCTTATAGTATACTTTAGCTAGTTCCTAGAATATTTAGAATTTATAACTATAGTTATAATCCTAGTTTCAAATAGTTATTTTTAGTTTAGACTTAAGTTCCCTTTCCCCTTAGGAATTATAGTATTAATTTCTATATATTTATTATAGCTACTTATTTACTTTAAAGTTTAGAGTTTAGGTTTTTAGTACTTAGTTAGATAAAAGTTTATCTTAAAAGTTTTATTCCTCTAAAGTAGTTAGAGGAGTTCTAATATACTTTTATTTTTTATATTACTACTATAAAAACTTTCTATTAAAAATAAAAATTACTAGTTTACTTTATTTATATTATTTAAATAGATAAAGGAATAGTTTTAAACAGCTTCTTTTATTATTTTAGCTAATCCTAAGAATATTATTTATAGATCTATAAAGTTAAGAAGTATTCTAAATTATTTAAACTTTATCTAAGTTAGATTCTTCGTAAACCTATTTACTAATATTATATCTATAGGTATATAGATTACTTTAAAACTACTTTTTAAGTATTCCTAGTAAAACTATATCTATTAAATATCTATATATTAAAATTTAGTTAATAAGTATTTACTATTCAAGATTACTAATCTAGTTATCTAGTAATTATTATAATAGATTCTCTAAATATTTCCTAAATTAAACTTAATGTTTCGAAATAGTCTTTTTAATATTATAGTTTTTTTAAAGTATATTTTAGGCTAAGAAGTTCTACTTTAATTATTAATATAATTATAGTACTCTATTAAGTAGCTTTCTATTAAATTAGTCTTCTAAATAGAGAAATAATATAGCTATAATTTAATTTTTTAATTTCTTTATAGTTTACAAATAAAGTATTTCTAGTAATTGAAATTATTTAAAATATCATATTAATACTTCCTAAATTTCGAAATTATAATACTAGTAATCTTATCCTATAAAAGTACTAAATTATATAGTTTATAGTCTTTATATATATTTAAGAAAAATTCGTAATGTATTTTAAAAGTAGAAAATATATAAATAAGATATCTAGTTATATTATAATAGAAGTATAAAGAATTAAACTAACTTTTATCTAATACTTATAAATCTCTTTTAGTATAGCTTTACTAGGATTTATTATAAAAGTTATTACTAGAAGTAGTATTATTAGAGTTAAGCAATAGTTAAAATTAAAATACTTAGTAATCTTAGTAATATATGTATTATAAATTAAATAAATCTTATAATACTTATAATCCTGAACTATTTAAACCGCTAGGAAATATTTAATAGGACTTTATTCTTTAAGTTTATAGGTATTTTTAATATTCTTAATAATTTTATAAGTTTCTTTTTTAGCTAATTTATAATATATAAAAAGAATATTATCTATATATAATAGGAGAAAAATAGTTAAACTTTTATTTTTAAATAAATAAAGCTTTTCTAGGTATAGCTAGAAGCCTAATAACTTAAAGGTAATATAAAAAGTTTTATATTAAAAAATAAATACATCTTAATATCTATAAAAAGTATATTTAAGTTTAGCGTAATACTTTATAATTTTAAATCTATTTAGTAGCTTAATAGTTATTAGAAGTCTATTAAGATCTTTTATAGTATTAAGAAATATATTAATAATATTAAACTAGTAGACTTTAAGGTTAAATTATACTACGATTACTATAATTACCCGAAATATTTAAATAACTAAGGTTACTATATATAATCTATAATAGATTAACTAGCTATATATCCTTATATGTATAAATCTTTACTTTATACTATTCTAGAAAACTATTTATATCTATTTTATAAGTAAAAATTTACTTAAGAAGAAAAAGCTTACTTCTAATATCCCGGCGATCTATTTCTCACTAAATACTTTTTTTAATTGTATGATTTTAGCTTTTACTATTTTAATAAAGGATATTTATAGTAGCTCTAGTAAGTTAGTAATATCTTTCTAAGTCTTTAATAGTACTATTAGTTAATTAAAGTATATTTAAATTTTAGTAGAAAAATCTTTTCTTTAATACTATATTTTAAATAATAAAGAAAACTATTAAGAAGTTAAGACTAATTTTATCTAGCTTCTACTACTAATTAGGTAAATAAATACTAGTAAAACTATCTTATTTATACTTTATAAAATATAAAATATTACTATTATATTCTTTTAAGAATATTATATAATTACTAATAGTAATTTCTAGTTCTAATTACTCTTATTATTTACTCCTATATTATTAGCCTAGTTCTTAGGTAATTAAAAATCCTAACTTAAATACTTAAGATCTAGAGTTATATTTTAGTTTACTCTAAATTAGCTAAATAGGGGTCTTAAAATAATTATTTCTATTCTTAGTTAAAATAAATATCTTTTCTTAGTTAACTAGATCTTTTATTTTAAATATATTATCTAGTTTTCTAGTTATTAGTATATTTCCTAAACTCTAATTTTTACTTAAAATTATTATATCTAATTATTTTTAATTAGAAACCTAGATTAGCTCTATTAGTTTAAATATTAGTTTCAATATTATTAAATTTATCTTCCTAATTTTAGAGACTAATTCTAAACTTAACTTAATATTTTGAACTATTTCTAATACTAATAAAATAACTAGTAGAAGAAAAGTCCCCTTACTAAGTATTTTTATTACTCTTAAATCTCTAAATATTTTAAGAATAAGATTTTCTTTCTTTTTAGTAATTAACTTAACTAGTAGTTTTATAACTTCTTTCATAAGTATTTTATATAAGTTTTATTTTAAATAAAATCTTATCTTATTAAGTTTAATATTTTAAATAATAATAATTTTCTAAAAAGTTAAGATCTAGATATTATATAAATTATAAGTATTTAGAATATAGTTTACTAAGTATCTAAAATATCCCCTTAGTTTAATCTTAAATAACTTTTTTAAAATACTTTATTTATAGTATTTCTTAAATAAATATACTTAATAACTATAAATATAGATCTATCTTTAATAAAGTTATAAGTTTTAATAAAAGTTTAGAGTATATTCTAATACTTATTAATAGAAATACTATTTATATTAGATTTCTTTAATTCTATATAGTAATTTCTAATTATCTTTAATATTTAGAAATATATTATATAATATAGCTATTACTTAAATTAATTCTATCTATAGTTTAAGTAGTAATCCCATAGTTTCTCGTATTTTTATGTTTCAAGTAATTAGTTCCTTTCTAGTATATTTACTCATTTTAACTAATATTTTAGTATAAAAAAGAAATAACTTAAAATTAATTCTTTATTTTATTACTTATTTCTAATAACTAGTTTCTCTATTAATTACTATTGCTATTCTCTTAATATTCTATCAAATTATATAAATTAAAAAACTTCTCTATTTATTTACCTATCTTTTAAATATTAATAATACTTGAAAACTAAATTATAAATTTTTTTAAGTAGTATGAATAAAAAAGAAAGCTTAAAAACTTATTTTTAATTATAAAAGCCTAGAAGTTACTTATATATATTTTAGGGAAATTAAATGGATCTTAAATAATATAATAAAATAGGTAAACTAAGTATAACTTTAAAGTTTATCTAGAGATAATTTATTAAGAATAAGCTATAGTATAGTATAAATAGTCTAATTATTTTAGTTTTATAATTTTTACCCCTTAAATATTAAAAACTAAATACTTAAGAGTAGTTTATGTTAGATATCTTACTTAAAAGTATTATATATAAGTATTATTAGATTTTAATTTTAGGAGAACTATTTTAGGGTATAGTTAAGAGAATAGAATATTTAATAGTTCTGAGATAATACTAGAAGTATTTAAATAAACTATAAAATAGTTTAAAATAGGTTTATATTTAAGGAAAATAAGGTTATACTTTTTAAATAACTATTTTATAATAATAGAATATTTAATTAAGCTAACCCTAAGAATATAATCTAGTTTTATATACTAGAATTTAGTTTTATTGAGAAATAATACTTCTAAAATAATATTAGTATAGAAGTTTTTAATATAAGTAATATTATTTAATATTGAATTAAGTATATTCTTCTTTTTTAGACTATAAAAGATATTCTTAATAATTCTTTTATTTTATTTAATTATAGGAAAGTTAGCTAGATTATATTAAACTAAATCTACTCTTTTATTAAGCTTAAAAGGTTTCTTTTCGAAGAAATCTATTAAATTAGTAATATAGACTATTTTATAGCTATTAAAGATTATACTTTTTAAAAGTATATAAGGTTTTTGAGTAGTTAAGAAAACCCCTAAGGGAACTTTAGATAACTTTTTAAGGAAAATAGGATTAATACTAATATGTATTAAGTTAGAGGGGTAGTTAGTATTACTAGACTTATTACTTAAAAGGGTTAACTTAGTTTTTAAAATATCTAAAAGTTCTTTAGCTTTACTAGTATATTTTTCAGTATTTAGTTATTTTTTCTTAGTAAGTTTCTATTATAGAATATAGAGTTTAGAGTTATTTACCTTATTAATTATATTATTTTAAGTAGTAATAGATATTTAAACATTAGGGAATCTAGTATATAAACTAATAATAGTATACTTAATATATTTATAGTTCACTAGAAAATATAGGTAGCTTTTAAATTTGTATAGGTATTTTATTTTAGCTTAAATTATATCTAATTTTCCCGTAAAAATAACTAATATAACTAGTATTTTACTATAACTTTTAGTTAAACTTTTATTAGTATAAGATATAATTATAAGAATTTCTCTATATTTAGTTAAAACTATAATATTAAAATTTAGAGTTTTTTTAAGAAGATATCCTAAAACTAAATTATAGTTTAATTAGGCGAAATATATTAAGTAAATACTTAAAACTACTTTTTAATTATGAGAATCGTCTAGATTTCTAGGATATTATATATAATTATTTAGAAATAGATAGTATACTACTTATTATATTATACTAGACCAGAGATATTTAAATTAGTTTTCTCGAGAACTTTCTTATATTTAACTCTAATTTATTATTATATAACTAAATTATTCTAAATATATTAATATTTTAGAACTTTTAGGAAAACTTAAAAGAATATTTGATTATTATTAAGAAATTCTATTTAAATAAGTATTAGAAAACTATTATTAATAGTAATATTAACCTAAGTCTAAATAGTATTATAATATTTCTTTATTTCTTTCAAGTTAGATTCCTAAACTATTAAAATTTTAAGATCTACTAAGTAATAATTAAAAATTCTTAAGATAATAAAAATATAGGGGATAGTATTTTTAGTTTTTTCTTAAATAGTATTCTCTTAGTTAAGCTATTTATCGAATTTGAATAGTTTAAGTATTTTTAAAATATCGAGGATAGGTTTAATATTTAGATTGATATATTACTAGATATTTTAGCTAGTTATATAGAAATATAGTATAATATACTAATAATTAAAGTTAGAACTATTAGATATTTTTATTATTATATTAAAGCTATTAATAGTTAAGTATACTATTTTTGAGTAGTAAATTAAAGATTTAATAAGATAGATTAAAAAGGATTTCTTTCATATTTATTAATTATAAGTAGTTTAGAGATAATTAAATATAGCTAGGCTTATAACTATAATAAATAAATAATATAGTATATAGTCTAAAAGTAAGTTATTAAAACGTATATCTTTCTTTAACTAGAATAAAGTATCTAAATATTTTTAAATAGAATAGTAATATCTTATATAAGCTACCTAAGTCGTATAGTAGCTAGCAGAGTTACATAGTAGCCTTAGTATTATACGTATTCTCACAGATAGATATAAGCTTATATTTTCCCTTTATAATATATTTTCCGTATTTACTAGTTATTGTATTAACTAACCGCGTTTATTACCTGAGGTTTTCTACATTTAAACAGTTCCTCAGAACTAGTAGTATTTATAGGGTTTAAAGTACTAGGTATAGTTACTTTTAAAGGGACCCCGAGAAGTATATAACTTTAAATAGATTAGAGACCTTTAATATAACTAATTATTTTCTATAAAGATTATAGGTAATTTAAGTTATATATTATTACTAAGATTAAGAATAGAAATATAAATAAAGTATATAAGAAATCGTGCTTCGTAATTTAGGTTTCTAGTAATAATAGTAAGTTTGAAGTATTAATATAAGTATTGATAATCTAATAGAATAGTTAATAGTTAATTTTAGTTATAACTATAGCTTTTTTCTAGTACAAAGGTATAATAATATAGTTTTTAGATATAACTTAAGTTTATACTTAAGCTAAAATAGAACTTACGAGGTATATTACAGCTAATTCACTATTTTACTTTAAAGGGTAAAACTTTCTAGGATTTATAATAATTATTAAACTAATATATAGCTTCGCTGAAACTAGTACTTATTAGTAGGTAACCTATTCTAGGTATTATAAAGAATAGTTATAAATAGAGATATCGATATATAACTTATACTTCATCGTCTTGTATTATACTAATAATGATTTTAGCTTTATAAGTATATAAATAAATAATATCCTTAGCTTCTCCAATACTACTTTTTTATACTATAGAGATAAAGAGTTCTAAAAAGCTTTATTTAAAGTAAAACCTAAGACTATCTTTATAGAAACTATCTTTCTCGTGTTTTAAAAAAGTATTTTAAGTTTTAATAGTAATACTTTCTACTTATACAAAATACTAAGAGTAAAAGCTAGTATTCTTTAATATATAAATTATACTTAAAGTATTTAAGAAGTATATATTAAATAGTATATATATAGAGTATACTTTATTTTAATATATTAATCTGAGGTATTATTCAACCTCTTATATACTATATAAGAATAATAACTTTCTACTAATAATATTACTATACTTAATAAGTATTTTGAGTAGTAAATCAAATATTTTACCTATATTCTTAACTTTATATTACTTAACTTCTTAAAAGTATATTTCTATATTTTTATTAATAGCTCTTATGGGAGGGGCTGATGGCTCGCTCTCTACTACGACTATTAGTAGACATATTGCCCCCTGAAGTACGACTTTAGCCTTCCTACCCCCCCCCCCCCCCCC
>RYZW01000424.1:22595-33300 GCA_004367215.1 Colletotrichum trifolii
ACTTACCCCTAAGACAAGACTTTATACTACTAATATAAAAATTCTCTACTACTAATATAAGCTAACTTATAATCTCTATATAAATATAGTAGGACTCGGTCTATTCTTATTAGTGAATAATTTTAATATATTAAGTATAGTTGATTTATAAATAATACTTATATAGATATAAATACTTCTAGTATAGCTGGATAGTTTTCAAAACCTCTATAATTATAATACTATAATACTCTAAAGCATCTAGTAATTAGTATTATAGTAGTATATTAATATTAGAATATTACCGTATTAATACCTAATCCTTAATATTATTAGTTTAGTATAGTAGGTTATAGGTTAATTAGATAATCTTTTTTGAAATATTTATAGGTTACTTATTAATTATAGTACTCAGGATAATTTGATTAAAACTTATCATAATAAAATAATAGTTTTAGTTATAATAGTTATAGCTAGATATTTCTATATTTATTCTATAGTTTTTTTTTATAAATAGCTATATAGATTTCAAGGAGATTTTAGTTCTATTATAAAGGATATAGAAAAGTAATAAGTTATAGAATACCTAGCTCTTAGTATTCTATTTTATTCTATCTTTAAGAGGTTTATAAAAATTCTTAACCCTATAACCTTAGTAGTTACTTCTAGCTATATATATTAAACCCTAGCTTAAATAAAGCTTTCCCCGTATAAATTATTACTATAAAACCTTCTATTACCATAAAGTTGAATATTAGAACTAAAGGTATAATTATCTATAATAATAGGTAATTTCATTAATATTTTAACTAGGTATAAGCTAGTATTAGCACGAATACTATTATCGGGTAAAACTTATAGTTAAATCTATATATAAGGTAAAGAGCTTAGATTCTATTCTAGGTATAGAGCAAAAGTAACCAAATATTTACCTTCTTATTAATAGAAAGCTTTTAAATTTCTATATAAATTAGTAGTTTTATTATATAATTATACCGCTTTCTTTTCTTTTTCTTTAAATATAAATTATGATTTAATAATATATAATTTATGATACAAATTTGCTTACTTTTACTATATACCCAGAATAGTATCTAAACTTTTTACTTTATATATAGATTTAGCTATAAGTCCTACCTAATCATAGTATTTATACTAATACTAGTTTATAACTAATTAAAATAGTAATAACATTAGTTATTATTATAGATAATTATTAGAAGCTAGCTACGAGGGATATTTTAGTAGTACTTTAATAGTTTGATAATAAACTAAACAAGTTTATATTTAAAGTAAAAACTCTTTACTAGACTATAGGGATAGTAGTTATATAGAACCTTAATAGTAATATCCTATATGAGCTTTAAAACCTAGTTCTATAATATATTTTTATTACTTTTTTACCCTATTACTATAATAATATATTACAAGTAGTTGTATTGAAGGTCTCTAATCTATTTAAAGTCATATACTTCTCGGAAACCCTTTAAAAGAAACTATACCTAGTATATTAAACCCTATAGATACTACTAGTTCTGAGGAACTGTTTAAACGGAGAAAACCTCAGGTAGTAAACGTAGTTAGTTAATATAATAACTAATAAATACGGAAAGTATATTATAAAGGGAAAATATAGACCTATATCTATTATAGTTACTCTTTAAAGATTATAGTTAGATAATACTAATACTAGCTAGCTATTAATACTAGCTATTAATACTAGCTATTAATACTAGCTATTAATACTAGCTATTAATACTAGCTATTAATACTAGNATTATAGTAATATAATTATAGAAGTTTTAAAAACTATCTAGTTATACTAGGAATATCTATATCTACATAAGTATTATTTATAAGTTAGCTATAATTAATATATTAATATTATTTACTAATAAGAATAGGCTAAGTCCTATTATATTTATATAGATATTATAAGTTAGCTTCTATTAGCAGTAGAGAACTTTTATATAAGTAGTATAAAATCTTATCTTAGAGGTAAGTAGGACTTAGTCTAGAAAATATTAAAGTTACGGATATTAAAGTTATAATAAATATTCGAATAGAGTATTTATAGTTAATAGTAATTAAATATCTCGAGATATTTAAATTATATATAGTTGTGAAAGTATAAAAGTATAAGAATATAAAAGCGTAAGGTTGTTGCGGAAAGAGTTATTAGTTATTTGTTATCGAAAAAGTTAATATAGGGAAGTTATACTAGCTATAGTTATGGGGGGTTTAGCCTTGGATTAATTAGGGGCTAGCTATAGTAGTTAGTCGGGGGGGGGTAGGAGGGCTAAAATTATACTTCAGGGGGTAACATATCTACTAATAATCGTAGTACAGAGCGAGCTATTAGCCCTTCCCCTAGTTTAACTTGTATAGTAATTTTATATATTACTTTTCTACTAAAAATAAAAGAGTTACTATGAATAGGTTTGTTTTAGAGATTTATACTATAATAGCTAGTATAGACCTTACTTATACTATAGTTATATCACTTAAGAAAATCCTCAAATACTAAACCTTCCCCTAAATCCCGACTATTATATCTATTAACTTATACTTATTCTATTAATACTTTATAAAGTTTAGTATTACTAAAAAGAAGTATTTAATAATTAGTGTTATAGTACTAAGATAGTTATATAAGTACTGCAAGCTCTATAAAGTATAGTAAATTAATAGAGATAATAATATTACTAATATTTTTACGAAAAGCATACTAAACTATATTTTCGAGAGATTTATTAATTTGAACTACGTAATTATTTAAATAGAAAGATAAGTTACTTAAGTAGAATAGATAAAGAAGTATTTAGATATTGTTAGGTAAAGGGGTAAAAGGATTACTTTTAATACTATTTTATATTTATTTTTAATACTATTTTATATTTATTTTTAATACTATTTTAAATAGCGTTTTTAGTATACGTTTTAAGTGTTTTTAGTACTAGCTTTTATATATAAATAAAAAAAGTATAAAGTATATAGTAAAAAGAAAAAGTTTCTAGTATTAGTAATACTATACTATATAGTATGTGTTACTATATATAGTATATACGCCTTTATATATATATAGTATATATAGCTATATATTTCTAGGTATATATAATATATATAGCTATATACTTCTATACTTTACTAGTAATACCTATTACTAGTTATAGTTTAGTATTATAGTAGTTAATAAGTAACTACTATACTATAGATCTAAAGCTTTATATACTTATATATATTTAGTTGGTGGTTGTATTGAAGGTCTCTGATCTATTTAAAGTTATATGCCTCTCCGGGACCCTTTAAAAGTAGTTGTACCTAGTTATTAGCTCTTACTTTATTTACTTACTAGATACTACTAGTTCTAAGGAACTATTATACGGAGAAAACTTTAGGTAGTAAGATATAGTTAGTTAATATAATAGCTGATAAATAAGGGGTATATTATAAAGGGAAAGTATAGGCTTATATCTATTATAGTTACTCTTTAAGTATTATAGTTATATAATACTAAATACTAGTTAGCTAGTAATACTTACTACTAGCTACTATTATTAATAGTTACTAGCTATCAATATTAATCGCTATTAGTAAGTACTAATAGCTAGTAGTAATTACTATATAGTTTATATAATTGGAAAGTATATAGCTACTAGTTACGCTTGCTTGTCGTAGGATTCGAACCTACTACTCTTACCGTGATAGTAAGAGCTAGCTAGATATTAAACTACTACGTCAAGCAGGTATACTTATATATATAGCTATATAATATAGTAATAATAATAACGAATACTAGAATTCTTTTATATTTAGATAATAAGATTATATATAGTATATAATTATCCCTTATAGATAACCTAATAATACTAGTATCTGAGGTTTTTCTAGTATAAATTCTACTTCTTAAATATATTATTTCTAATAAGTATAAGCTATCTACTAACTATTAATTATACTTATTCTTCTTATTAAAAGTATACCTCTTTACTTTTTATATCTCTTTATTCGACTTACTTAACATAGTAGTTTAATATATAGCTAGCTCTTACTATTATAGTAGGAGTAGTAGGTTTGAATCTTATAGCGGGTAAGCGTAACTAGTAAGTATATATATATTTTCTAATTACATAAATTATATATAATAACTATAGGAAAGGCTAATAGCTCGCTCTCTACTACGACTATCAGTAGATATATTACCCCCTAAAGTATAACTTTAGCTTTCCTACCCCCTATTAACTATTATAGCTAGTTCCTAGTTAATCCGGGGCTAAACCCCTCGCAGCTATAGCTAGTATACCTACCCCGCGTTAACGTTTTCGATAACAAACAACTAATAACTCCTTCCACGACAACCTTATACCCTCATACCCTCACACCCTTACACCTTTATACTTTTATAGCTACATATGATTCGAATATCTCGAAATATTCAATTACTACTAACTATAGGTACTCTATTTAAATATTTATTATAACTTTAATATCCGTAATATGAATATCCTTACTAAGCTTTACTTACCCCTAAGATAAGACTTTATATTACTAATATAAAAGTTCTCTATTACTAATATAAATTAACTTATAATTTCTATATAAATATAGTAGGACTTAGCTTATTCTTATTAGTAAATAATCTTAATATATTAATTAATTATAACTAATAATTAACTTATAAATAATACTTATATAGATATAGATATTCCTAGTATAACTAGATAACTTTTAAGATTTCTATAATTCTATTACTATAATATTCTAAAATATCTAGTAACTAGTATTATAGTAGTATATTAATATTAAAGTATTACTTAATTAATACCTAATCCCCGATATTATTAGTTTAATATAATAAATTATAGGTTAACTAAATAATTTTCTTTTAAATATCTATAAGCTACCTATTAATTATAGTATTTGGGATAATTTTATTAAAGTTTATTTTAATAAAATAATAGTTTTAGTTATAATAGTTATTACTAGATATCTCTATACCTGTTCTATACTTCTTCTTTTATAAATAACTATATAGATTTTAAGGAGATTTTAGTTCTATTATAAAGGATATAGAAAAGTAATAGATTATAGAATACTTAGCTTTTATAAGTATTCTATTTTATTCTATTTTTAAGAGGTTTATAAAAGTTCTTAACTTTCTAATTTTAGTAGTTATTTTTAGCTATATATATTAAGCTTTAGTCTTAATAAAGTTTTCCTTATATAGACTATTATTATAAGGTCTTCTACTACTATAAAGTTAAATATAAGAACTAGGGGTATAATTATCTATAATAATAGGTAATTTCATTACTATTTTAACTAGTTACGAATTAGTATTAGTATGAATACTATTATTAGGTAAAATTTATAGTTAAATCTATATATAGTGTAAAGAGCTTAGATATTATTCTAGGTATAGAGTAAAAGTAATTAAATATATAATAACTACTACTAGCTATTAGTTCTTACTACTTATTATTAATAGCTAGTAACTATTAATAGCTAGTAATAAGTATTACTAGCTAGCTAGTATTAGTATCATGTTACCTACTACAATCCTTAAAAAGTAACTACGATAGATAGGCCTATTATACCTTCCNAGCTATTAGCTCTTACTACTTACTATTAATAGCTAGTAACTATTAATAGCTAGTAATAAGTATTACTAGCTAGCTAGTATTAGTATCACGTAACTATAATCTTTAAAGAGTAACTATAACAGATATAGGCCTATACTTTCCCTTTAATATACTTTCCGTATTTGTTAGTTATTATATTAACTAACTACGTTTACTACCTGAGGCTTTCTCTATTTAAATAGTTCCTCAGAACTAGTAGTATCTAGTAGGTAAATTAGGTAAGAGCTAACTACTAGGTATAGCTTTCTTCAAAGGGTTCCCGAGAGGTATATAATTAAATAGATCAAAGACCTTCAATATAACTATAAAATAATATAACTATAACTCCTAACTACCTAAATTAGCTTAACTAACAAGAAACATCTATATAAGATAACTTCTTCAAGTACTATTAATATAAGATAATCCTACTAATAAGAAAATTCAATTATTATTAATATTAAACAACCTTACTAAAAATAAACTTTATACTATATTTACCTTAAGTAATTCTATACTATACTCTTTCTTCTATTAATCTATAAAAAAACCTTTTCTTTTCTCTATATATAGTTTTATTTTCTTTCCTCTAATTTTATATAACTCCTATCTGATACCTATTACAATACTACTATTTCACTACATTTTTACCCTCTTTCCCTTTTTTATATTTTATTCGTTATTATATTAACTACTACTACTATTAGATCTAGCTTTCCTCATAATAATCCTTCTTACTACTATACTTCCTCTAAACCTACTACTTATACCTATAGTAACTATATTATTAAAAGTAATTCTAATAATAAGGAAAACTAATCCCCTAATATAGTTATCTCTATTTATTTAAACTATTATTGAATATAAAATAGAAATAGTATTACTTACCCCTATATATTAAATTATAGTTAATCTTGTTATAAATACTTAGAATTAAACAATAAATATAAATAAAACTGATACCTCTTTACTACTAGCCCTAAATTATATACTACTAGCTACTAAATTAATTATTTAATCTTACTTAGTAAATATATTATTTCTCCTATTATTACTACTTCTAAAATAGAAAATAATATTATACTTTACTATACTACTATTCTTTTACCTAAAGTTTCCACTATAGTCTAATACTATAATAACTACTTCTATTATATTTAACAAAAAACCCTTATTTATATTACTACTATACTTACTACTCCTGTTTCTTAAACTAAAAATACTCTTACCTCTACCCTTACTTTTACCCCTAAATAAGTCTTTACTAGCTTTGGTAGTATTATATAAATAATAATAAATCCCTCTTTTTCTCCCCCCT
Source organism: Colletotrichum trifolii (assembly GCA_004367215.1). Classification (NCBI taxonomy): domain Eukaryota; kingdom Fungi; phylum Ascomycota; class Sordariomycetes; order Glomerellales; family Glomerellaceae; genus Colletotrichum; species Colletotrichum trifolii. The sequence continues at coordinate 29,514 of RYZW01000424.1, forward strand.
TATTTTTATTATACTAATTTCTTTATAATAAAATACTATAATATACTCTAGTATTTATATTACCCCCTACTAATATTATAACTATATTTTAGCTTTACTAAAGCTAGCTTATTTATCTACTACTACTATATAATTACTACCTCTTACTAATACTAATAATACTTTATTTATAAATAAATACTACTTATTACTATACTTAATAATAAAGAGGAAAAAAAGGAAGATAATAATAAAAGAGAAGAAGAATTCTAGAGATATAAGGAAATATAAGATAATACTAATCTTTTTATTTGATTTATTTACTTAATACTTTAGGGGCCAATCTAGTAACTAGTTATATATATTACCTATCAACTATTATATTACTTATTTTATAACTTATATAACTTTCTATTATTATTAAATTAATATTAAACTATTATTCTCTTAAATATCCTTATATTATTTCTTAAATTATAAAATAACCTTCTTATTAGTAAAGCCTTTTAAGAATTTCTATATTAGAATATTATAACTTTTCTATTTAATAAGTATATTACAAAAATATCCTTACCCTTATATATTCTTTACTACTAACATCTCCTTAATATCATACTCCTCCTTAATTTCACTATCTTCTATAATAGAAACTAAGATAAAATTAGGATATATATCTATATACTATTATAATTATAATAAACTATATTCTATTTATTTAATAAGATTAATATAGAATATCAAGTAAATACCTATAAAAATATCTAATATAATATTTAATAAGTTTAATATATTAATAACCTTATATTTATAAAATACGTAGTTAAATTTCTTACTTAACTAATATATTTAAATATAGTATAATAATAACTATACTTTGTCCCGAATTTAGAGCTTTTTAGTTATTTATTATATTCTATTTATACTTATTTTATAATATTACTACATATATACTATTAAAAATTTCATGAAGAATAAGATATAAATAGATATAATTAGTAATTTAACTATTTAAGCTATTAGTAATATACTAAAAGAAATATATATAGATAGATTCGTAGACTTTATCGAGCTATTAGCTATTATATCTTCTAGTTTAGGAAAAAAAGAATAGTGGTTATATTGAAGGTCTCTGATCTATTTAAAGTCATATGCCTCTCTGGGACCCTTTAAATATAGTTATACCCAGTTATCAGCTCTTGCCTCATTTACCCTATAGATACTACTAGTACTAAGGAATTATTTAAACGGAGGAAACCTAAAAATTATAATACTAACTATTTTCTAGGAATAAAAAAAGTTAAAGTTTTATTTTTCTAGGATATTTCTATATACTTACTATCTATAGAAATAAAACTTCTGTTATTAAATATGCTAAGTTAATAAGTAACTAATTTAATATATAGGGCTAAGTTAATAAGTAAATATTCTAGTATTACTAAAGCTTTACTACTACTAAGGGAATTAAGTTTCTTTTAAATTTAATTTAGAAGATAATAATTTTTATTTTAGATATAAAATTTAGTTATACTAATAATATTAATTTAGCTAAGTTTGTATTCATTACTTATCTCTAACTTCTATTTTATAGTAATATGAATATAAGAATTATACTTTTCTAAGAAAATTAGCTAATCTGCTTTACTTTTTAGAATCCTATTTTGTAGTCTAGTAAACTCCCCGATATAATAGTTTTAGCTAATTATATATATTAGCCTAATTAATATGCTTAAGGTTTAAATAATTTTGTTATATCTCGCTTTAGGAATATAACTAGTAGATTTATATTATAGTTATAAAATCTTGCTATACTTATATTTTTATTATAAAATTATAGAAATTCTATTACTTACCTAGCTAAGTCTAGGAACTAATAAATAATTATTGTTGAAGGAAATATATAGGAAGATAAAATTAAAAAAGCTATATAATGAGTTAATACTATTATAAACCTTATCTAAGAACAAAAGTAGGGTAAGATTGTAGTTAAAATAGTATAGAATGATGTGAATATATTATTTGAAGAAATATTTGATTTAGCGGAGACTTTAATAATCCTAGTATTATTACTGGATATTAAGGATAATTCTCACTTCCCTGTTTTAGAGAGAACTCTGAAGTATAAATTAGGGTAAACTAGTACTAATTTTATTAAGCGAGTTAGACTTACTAATAATATTACTAATATATAGAGAAACTTATAGTTTTTAAGTTAGTCTTTAGCTAGTAATTTTTCAGTAGTTCTAGTTCTAAATTTTATTAATTAATCTTATTAATTTACTGTTACTAGTTCTAGCGGAACATTAATAACTTAGTAGGAGACTAAAATGTTTTGTTTAATTACTATATATATAAGAGAATATAAGTTTATTTTAAAGGTAATTTAGGGTATTATAGTTAATATTTTCTGGAATAGCTTTTGCTTTCTGGCTAATAATATAATAATCAAGTGTTTTATCGATCTTTACTATAATATTATTCAGAAAAATATTTATTTTAAATTAGTTCTTTTTATTTTTCCTATAAATATTTTATATATTTCTATAAGTTTATTTGAGGAGAATAAGTTAAAGTTAGAGATGTATACTAAGGTTATAATATTTAAAATCAAGAAGAATTCTTTTTTAGTAGATTTACTATAATAGATTTTATTAATCTTTGACGATATAAGTAGCTAGTACTATAAGTTTCTTTTGTAAATATATATTAATAATAATATATGATTTTGTTTCTAACTATATTAATAATTAGGTAGTAAATAATATTTTGGACTAAGAATTATTTATACTTTTTAGTACTATTCCTGAGTAATTCTTAGATATATTCTATAGATAATACGATAAAGTAATATAGATAATTATTTAGAAAAGATTTGAGGGATATTAATTAGGGGTATAGCCAGGGAAAGATATATTAGGATTGAAATATTATATATAGAGTTTTTATAGGATTAATTTATTAATTATATTATTATAATAAATTATTTAAAGTTATTTAGAATTTCTATATTTTATTTTTATTTAGTAGATATCTATCTACTTTATTTAGCTTATTTTCTTATAATTTCTAATTAATTATTTATTTTTTAGGGAAAGGCTAATAGCTCGTTCTCTATTACAACTATTAGTAGATATATTACCCCCTAAAGTACAATTTCAGCTTTCCTACCCCCCCTACTAACTACTATAGCTAGCCCCTAGTTAATCTAAGGCTAAACCCCTCGTAGCTATAATAGCTAGTATATTTACCCTATATTAACCTTTTCACAAATAACAAACAACTAATAACTCCTTCCACGACAACCTTACACCTTTATACTTTTATACCCTCACACCCTTATACTTTCAAGTTAATCCGGGGCTAAACCCCTCGTAGCTATAGCTAGTATACCTGCCCCGTATTAACCTTTTTAATAATAAATAACTAATAACTCCTTCCACGACAACCTTATACCCTCATATCCTTATACTTTTATAGCTACGTATAATTTAAACATCTCAAGACATTTAATTACTACTAACTATAGGTACTCTATTCGAATATTTATTATAACCTCAATATCTATAACCTTAATATCCCTACCGAGCTCTACCTACTTCTAAGATAAGACTTTATACTACTAATATAAAAGTTCTCTACTACTAACTTATAATCTTTATATAAGTATAACGGGACTTAACTTATTTTTATTAGTAAATAATCTTAATATATCGATTATAGCTAATAGCTAACTTATAAATAATACTTATATAGATATAGATACTCCTAGTATAGCTAGATAGCTTTCAAAACCTCTATAATTATATTACTA
>RYZW01000425.1:0-22673 GCA_004367215.1 Colletotrichum trifolii
ACTAGTTAGATTAGCTTAGGTAGTTAGATATTATAGTTATATTATAAAGCTATAGATATTATATATTACTATAGTAATAGAGTAGTAGGGTAATAGGAAGTATATCACAAACCTAAGCCTTAAGGCTTATATAGGATATTACTTTTAAGGCTCCGTATAACTACTATTCCTATAGTCTAGTAAAGAGTTTTTACTTTAAGTATAAACTCTTTAAATTCATTATAATACTATTAAGGTACTACTAAAACACCTCTTATAGCTAGCCTCTAATATAACTAGAAATAAAATACCCCTAATAATATTATAGAAACTTAAATTAAACTTTTAGTAATAGCTTAATAGAATAATAATAACCTTTTTAAAATATTACTAGATCTTAGTAGTATATAGGATTTATAATATCCTATACTTCTTATTTTTTCTCAAGAAACTTTCCCCTTCTTAAGAAATACTTATAATATATAGGATTTATATTATCCTATACCTTATTTTCTCAAAAGATTTACTAGATTTTCCCTTTCTTAAGAAACCTCTATAATAAATAGGATTTATATTATCCTATACTTCCCCCTCTTAAAGAATTCTTAAAAAACCTCTACAATATATAAGATTTATAGTATCCTATATTACCTACCTCTTAAAAACTTTTCTCTCTTTCTTTTACTAATTACCCCTTTCTATATAACTTTATAAATAATAACTTAAGTAACCCTAAGTAATAAAAATAAATACTTAATCCTAGAAAAACTCAAACTATATATTAATATAGATCTATTTAGAAAACCCTTCACAATTAACTATAATAACCTTAAAAAAATAAATACTAAAAATATTACTACTTTTATAGTATTTTATATCTACTAATATACTTTTATAAAAGTTTATACTAAAGAGCTTTTTAATTATTTCTAGATAGATTTTAATAAGTAGTTTATAATAACTTAGTAATACGCAAACCCTAAAATAATCTATCATTTTAAAGATTACTTTATTACCTATAAAGCTTAGCTTAAAATAATAAATTATAGAATCTATACTACTCTATACTAATATACTTAGTAGGAATATTTTACCTAATAGTTTCAAAATAACATCAAGAAATTTAGTAAAAAGTTCCTACTCATCCAGACTATTAAAAAGTTCCCTAAACTCCTTAAAAATATTATACTATATAAAGAAAAAATAGAAAAATTAGGAATACCCTAAGTTCCTCCTAACTAATTAAAAGAAAAGATATTATTAATACTAGAAACCTTTTTATTACTAGTAAAAATATTACTACTTATAGTAATACCCTTAGGGGTACCTATAACCTTACCTCTTATAATACTACTCCCTGAAACCCCTATAACTTTATTACCCCCTAAAACCCCTATAACCTAGCTATCCTCTAAAGCTCCTATAGTTTTATTACTCTCTAAGCCCCCTATAGCCTCGCTCCTAAAACCTCCTATTATAAAACCTATTAAATACCCTCCTCTACTAATATTAATTACCTTACTAGTATTTAAAACCCTAGCTATCACAAAATATCCTACACTATCCTCAGCAACTCCACTAACCTATATACCCCTATAATAACCTTTAATTACCCTAAAAACTACTCCTCAGAAAAAGCTAAAAAACTACGACTAAACTATATCCTTAAGAGATTTATCGAGGGATTTATTAATTCAAACCATATAACTATTCAAATAAAAGGATAAAGTATTCAATAAAAGGTATTCAGATGTTATTTAATAAGAAACAAAAGGATCACTTTTAACACTATTTTACACTTATTATTAACACTATTTTAACAGCGTTTTTAGCACATAATTATAGCATTTTTAGTACTAGCTTTTATATATAAATAGGGGCGTATAAGGTATACAGCAAAAAGAAAAAGTTACTAGTATTAGTAATACTATACTATAAGATATATATTAATACCTAAGGCGTATACGCTTCTGTGCGTATTCGGTATACATGTCTATATATCCTATACGTATAAAGTATATATAGCTATATACTTTTATACCCCCCTAGTAATACCTATTACTAGTTATAGCTAAGTACTATAATAGTAGTACTATACTATAGATCTAGAGCCTTATATACTTACGTATAGGTATATAATATAACAATAACAATAACGAATACTAGACCCTTTTATACCTATACGACGAGATCATATATAGCGTGCGTTACCCTCTGGATAAACTAACAGCTTCCTTTTAACTCCCACCTCTTCCCACCCTCTCTCTACTCCACACCCATCTCACATAGCCCTTCCCTGTCAAAGTCCGTCTCTAACAGGCTTGTACTTAAGCCTATACTACCTACCCGGGAAGGGGGGGGGGAGGGATTTGAATAGGAGCTAGATAGACTATCTCTAGGATATATATACTCGATATAGCTACTAAGTTAATATAATAAAAGTAATCCTTTAGGCTATATATATATTATATGAAATATGTGATTAAGCTAGAGTATACTATTTATTTAATATAGCTATTCTATTAATATAACTGGTTAAAAATACTATATAATATACTATCTTTGACTGTAGTTAGAATACTTATATTATATGAACTATATATTGTATAAGATTATAATATCTAAACACTTAGAGTTTTTCTAGAAATAAATAATCTAGTGAAATCTCTGCTATATATAGGTTTCTATATTTATTTAATTATACTATAATTATATACTATTATTTTTATATAGAAATACTTATTAGTAAAAGTTAGTTATATTATTAGAATTACTATATTGAACTAATAATTCTATTAAGAACAATTTGATTTGAAATTAATAGTAAAATATTTTAGATTGTTCAATATTTATTTCTTATATAAATATATAGGTATGTTAGTTATAAATATAAGTTAATTCCCGTTTAACGTAGTAGTTTAACGTCTAGCTAGCTCTTACTATCATAGTAGGAGCAGTAGGTTCGAATCCTATAGCGGGTAAGTATAACTAGTAGCTATATACTTTCTAATTATATAAACTATATAATAACTACTACTAGCTATTAGCATTTACTAATAACTATTAATATTAATAGCTAGCGACTATTAATAATAGTAGCTAGTAGTAAGTACTACTAGCTAGCTAGTATTAGTATTACGTGATTGTAATCCTTAAAAAGTAACTATAATAAACATAGTCTTATATTTTCCCTTTATAATATACCTTCTATATTTATTAGCCATTATATTAACTAACTATACTTTAATACTTGAAGTTTTCTCTGTTTATAAATTCTTCAGAACTAGTAGTATATATAGGGTAAATAAAGTAAGAGCTAACTACTAAGTATAGTTTCCTTTTAAAGGTTCCCGAGAGGTATATGACTTTAAATAGATCAAAGACCTTTAATATAACCTCAATAAAAATAAGTTAATTAATTAAAAGTCTTATTATTGTTAAGATAGTGTTTCTTTCAATTTTACTAGTAATAGGTTATTATAGTTAATTAGATAGTAATAATTTTTGATTAAAGTAATAGAATATAAATAAGATATTACTTTTCTTATAGAAATATTCATAGTATTTTTAGAATACTTTTAAATGAAATTTATTAGTATAGTTCATTAACAATAAAACTTTTAATATTATGAGAAAGATTTCTATATCTAGATATAAAGATAATTTAATTTGTTTATAAAAGGTTTTTAAAAACTATCCTACTATTCACTTTTATATCCAAGATTTTAATTTGATTTTGAAATAATTATTATATTATTCTATATAATTACTTTAACTATTATAGAAATATTTTATCTATAGTAGTTAGATTGAAGGTCTTTAATCTATTTAAAGTTACATGCCTCTCGGGAACCCTATAAGGGAAGCTATACCTAATAGTTAGCTCTTACCTAATATACTTACTAGATACTACTAGTTCTGAGGAACTATTTAAATAGAGAAAACTTTATATAGTAAGATATAGTTAATTAGTATAATAGGTAACAAATAGGGAAAGTATAAGCCTATCTATTATAATTACTTTTTAAAAATCATAGTTATATAATACTAGATACTAGCTAGCTAGTAGTACTTACTACTAGCTATTAATAGTTACTAGTTATTAATAATTATTAGCAAGAACTAGTAATAGCTAGTAATAGTTACTATATAGTTTATATAACTAGAAAATATATATATATTTACCGGTTATACTTACCCGCTACAGGATTCGAACCTACTACTCTTACCGTAATAGTAAGAGCTAGCTAGACGTTAAACCACTATATCAAGCAAGTATAGAAATATTTTATTAAAATTCTAATTCTAGATATTTAGAAAGGTCTTATATAGATTTTTAATATTCATAATTCTACTATATTTATCTAGTTACTCTTAGTTCCCTATATTTAATTTTCTAATATGTCTTTAAATAATAAATATCTTTTCAAATTTTATTTTGAATATTAAATATCTTCAAAAAGATATATATAAAAGAAAACTAAGAACTAACACAAAATAATTTTTTTAAATTAATTCAAGTCATATAGAAGACTTACTAAGAATAATAGTAATAAGATAATAATTCTAGTTATATTTTACTATTCTTATAAATAGAATAAAAAATATAAGATTTTAGACATATTAGGAGATTAATTCTATATAGTATATAAAAGGGAAGGCGCTGATAGCTCGCTCTTTACTGCGACTATTAGTAGATATATTACACCCTAAAGTATAATTTTAGCTCTCCTACCCCCTACTAACTACTATAACTAGCTTCTAATTAATCCGGGGCTAAACCCCTCCCGGCTATGGTAGCTAATATACCTACCCTGCATTAACCTTTTCGCAAATAATAAATAACTAATAACTCCTTTTATAATAACATTATACTTTTACGCCCTTATACCCTCATACCCTTTTATCTTTATACTATTATAATTACGTATAATTCAAATATCTCGAGATATTTAATTACTACTAATTATAAGTATTCTATTCGAATATTAATTATAACTTTAATATCTATAACCTTGATATTTTCTAGACTAAACCCTACTTGCCCTATAAATAAGACTTTATACTACTAATATAAAGGTTTTCTACTATTAATATAAGTTAACTTATAATTTCTATATAAATATAATAGGACTTAGCTTACTCTTATTAGTAAATAACTTTAATATATTAAATATAGCTAATTTATGAATAATACTTATATGAATATAAATACCCCTAATATAGCTAGATAGTTTTTAAAACTTCTATAATTATATTATTATAATATTCCAAAGTATCTAGTAACTAGTATTATAATAGTATATTAATACTAAATTATTACTTAATTAATACCTAGTCTTTAATATTATTAGTTTAATATAATAAGTTATAAGTTAGCTAGATAATCCTTTTTTAAATATCTATAGATTACTTATTAATTATGATTCTCAGGATAATATTATTAAAATCTATTTTAATAAAGTCATAGTTTTAGTTATAGTAGTTATAGCTAGATATCTCTATACTTATTCTATAGTTCTCTTTTTATAAGTAGTTATATAGATTTCGAGGAGATTTAAGTTTTATTATAAAGGATATAAAAGAGTAACAAATTATAAGATACCTAGTTTTTATACATATTCTATTTTATTCTATTTTTAAGAAATTCATAAAAGCTCTTAACTTTATAATCTTAATAGTTATTTTTAGCTATATATGTTAAGCTTTAGCTTAGATGAAGTTCTCCCTATATAGATTATTACTATAAAGTCTTCTATTACTATAAAGTTAAATATTAGAATTAGGGGTATAATTATCTATAATAATATGTAATTGTATTACTATTTTAATTAGTTATAAGTTAGTAGTAGTATGAATACTATTATTAGGTAAAATGTATATTTAAATTTTTATATAAAGTAAAGAGCTTAGATATTATTCTAGGTATAGAGTAAAAGTTATTAGAAGCTAGCTATAAGAGATACTTTAGTAGTACTTTAATAGTATTATAATAAACTTGAAGAGTTTATATTTAAAGTAAAAACTCTTTAGTAGACTATAGGAGTAATAGTTATATAGAATTCTAATAATAAAATCCTATATAAGTTTTAAGGTTTAGGTTTATAATATAACCCTTATTATTCTTCTATCCTATTATTATAGTAATATATAATATTAATAGCTTTATAATATACTAGTAATATTAAACTATTTAAGTTAGTTTAAATAATAAGAAGAATCTATCTAAAATATTTCCCCTAAGTATTATTAATATTAAATAGTCTTACTAATAAGAAAATTCAAGTACTATTAATATTAGATAGTTTTACTAATAAGAAAAGTTAAACTATATTTACTCTAAGTAATTTTATACTATATTTTCCTTTCTATTAATTTATAAAAAAACCCTTTCTTCTTTTTTTATATAATTTTATTTTCTTCTCTCTAGACTTTTATAACTTTCTATTCTATATTTATTATAATACTACTATTTCGCTACTTTTTTACTTTTTTTCTTCTTTTTATATTTTATTTATTACTATATTAACTACTACTACTACTAGTTCTACATTTCTTAATACTAACTTTTCTTATTATTATACTTTTTCTAAATTTACTATTTATACTTATAATAGTTATATTCTTAAAAGTAATTCTAATAATAAGGAGAACTAGCTTTTTAATATAATTATCTCTATTTACTTGAATTGTTATTCTAAGCGAAATAAGAATAGTATTACTTATACTTATATATTAGTTTATAGTTAATCCTATTGTGAATACTTAAAGTTAAAAAATAAGTATAAGTAAAGCTTTTACCTTTTTACTACTAGCTTTAAACTATATATTACTAATTAATAAGTTGATTATTTAATTATATATAGTAACTATATTATTACCCCTATAGTTATTATTTCTAAAGAAAAGGGTAATATTATAAATTATTTTATTCCTATTCTTTGATTAGAGGTTTCTACTATAATCTAGTATTATAATAACTACTTCTATTATACTTAGTAAATAGCTTTTACTTATATTACTATTATACTTATTACCTTTTCTTCTTATACCAAAAATATTCCTATCCCTAGTTTTACTTTTACCTCTAAATAGGTTATTACTAGTTTTAATAGTATCATATAAATAATAGTAAGTTTCTCTTTTTCTCCTTCTTTACTTTATTATATTAACTTTTTTATAGTAAAGTACTATAATATATTCTAGTAATTATACTCTATTTCATTATTATTATAACTATATTCTTAGTTTTATTAATACTAGTTTACTTATCTACTATTACTATATAATTACTACTTTTTAATAATACTAATAGTATTTTACTTATAAATAAATATTATTTATTATTATCTTTAATAATAAAGAAAAGGAAAAAGAGGAGGATAATAAGAGAGAAGAAGAATTCTATAAGTATAAAGAAGTATAGGATAATACTAATTTCTTTATTGAATTTATCTATTTAGTATTTTAGGGGTAAGTTTAGTAGCTAGTTATATATATTTCCTAGGGGCTATTATATTATTTAATCTATAGTTTATATAATGTTTTACTATTAATAAATTAATATTAAGTTATTATTCTTTCTAATATTCTTACGTTATAATTCAAATTATATTATAGTTTTAATATTAGTAAGGTTTCTTTGAGGGTTTTTATATTAAGATATTATAATTTTTCTATTTAGCTAGTATATTATAGTTATATCTTTATTTTAATATATTTCCCATTATCAGTTTTTCTTTAATATTATATTCTTCTTAGGTTTTACTATTTTCCCTAGTAAGGATTAGGATAGGATTAGGTTATAGATTTATATATTACTATAATAGTAATAAGCTATCTGTTACTTATTTAATAAGGTTAATATAGAATATTAGGTAGATATTTATAGGGATATTTAAAGAAATATTTAGTAAGTTCGGTATATTGATAATTTTGCATTTAGAAGATATTTAGTTACGTTTTATATTTAGCTAATTTATTTTAATACATTATAGTAATAACTATACTTTATCCTTAATTTAGAGTTTTTTAGTTACTTATTATATTATATTTATATTTATCTTATTATATTACTATATATATATTATTATTACTTAAACTATAATAATACTATTTTTAAAGTAAAATAGGAAAACTAAAACTTATCCTAAGCTAGAATATATAGTTTATTTTATTACTTAGAAATATAAGATAAGTATAATATTAAGTTTATTTAAGGATTTATTTAGGTTTATTCTAATTACTAAAAATCCTTATTATTTAATATTAGTTAGTAAATAGTAATATAAGTTAGCTAGTCTAATTATAAGAGAATAATCTATATTTATAGGAAATCTTAAATCTTAAGTATTATTTTCTTTATTTTACTATCTATCTAAAGATAGAATAATATTAATAAAAACTATTATACTTCTATTAATTAGTATAATATTATCTAGAAAATACTAATTTAGTCTAATTTATAATTAGTAATAATTAATATAGGGAAATTATAGAACTACTATTAAATATCTTAGAATTTTCTATATAGGTTTTAGTAGTTATAGATATTATAATTTCTAATTAGATATATTTCGATAATTAGTTTATAATTACTATAAGGAATCTTAAATCCTTTTCTATAGTAAATAGTAATTCTATTATAAAGTTAATAGAAATTTATAATTAAAACGTATTAAGAATTAAGAAAAGTTATAATAGGTTTTAGTAGTACTATTATCCCTTATATAAATACTGTGATGGGGCTGGGTGGCTATAGGGGCTACCGAGCTATATAGAGCTCTATAGGGTTACTGAGCTGTATAGATACGTGGCCTTATAGCTATACATAGGGCTATAGCCCTACGTAGTCACATATTTAACCATAGTATTCCTAGCTAGTTATAGTTACAGAAAACAAGCTATTTTTATCCTTCGATTTACCCCTTTTTAGTATAGCTATACTAGCCCTATAGTTATTCGTTTTGATGAGGGTTCTTTTGTTTTGTTCTTTTTAGTAGTTATAACCACACCCCATTTCAATAGACCTCTATCCAGGATTATTCTACTTTCAGTCTTTATAATAGACTAAGACGGAGAGATACTTTTATACTATCTTAACGAACCTGCTACTAGGCTAATAGACTAACTAACCTATTCGTAGACTAATGCTATTAACTACGTTTAAATATAACTATTTATTTAATAGCTGTAGCTATAGCTACAGATACCAGGGCTATATAGGCTATAGCTATAGCACATATACGGCGAAAATGTTGAAAAGTATTGAAAGCAATAATAAGAAGGCTAGCTATATATACCACGAAAGCTACCGATCCCACGAATACTATAGATCTCACGGATCCCTCGAAACCCCTGAAATTACAAAAATAACAGCCACAGCCATATTAATTAATTCGCAGACCTACGGTAACACGTACAGGCTAGCATAGGCCACAGCTATATTACAGCTACGTATACGCTACCCCAGGGCACTCGAGGCCTTATAAAGATAAAGAAAAAGAAGAAAACCTAACCAAATAAGGCTCCTACAGCCGCACATATTATGTTTCAATTATTATATATGTAATACTATATCAAAAACACCTAAGATTTATTATTTAGCTAAAGATAGCTCTAGGGAGGAAGAATACCCCTAGGGAAGCTACAAGAAAGCTATTTTTAGAAGATCTCTATTAGGAGAAGTAATATAGTTAATAAAAGTAGTTTATTAGTATAAACGATAATAATAGCATAGCTAAGGGGTTATATATATATATATGTATATACGTATAGTAAAAGCTATAGTTCGAATCCGTTTCTTAACTTTTTTTTTACCCTACGGGGCTAGTTAGGTTTTAAGTTTTTTTTGGATTTTTAAACGCGCGGGGGCGTAGGCTTTCAAAAATAGGGAGGATTATAATGGGGCTAGGTAGCTATAGGGGCTACCGAGCTGTATAGAGCTCTATGGGGTTACTGAGCTATATGGATACGTAGCCTCATAGCTATACGTAGGGCTATAGCCCTATATAGTCACATATTTAACTATAGTGTTCCTAGCTAGTTATAGTTACAGAAAACAAGCTATTTTTACCCTTCGATTTACCCCCTTTTAGTACAGCCATACTAGCCCTATAGTTGTTCGTTTTGATAAAGGTTCTTTTATTTTGTTCTTTTTAGTAGTTACAACCACACCCTATTTCAATACTAGTAAGTATTATATAATTATATAAATCATTTAGTATCTTTTAATATATTATCCTAATACTAGTCTTATAAAAGTATTATAAATATTAAGTTAATATTAGAATAGTTTAGGACTAAGGAATTATAAATTATTTAGAGAATTATAGTTATTAGTAATTTATATTTAGGCATTTAGATTTAGTTTTAGTAGAACAGAATACTATTATTTCTTATTATATAATAAGTTATTTTTATTTATATTAAGATTTCTAGGGGGAATATCTTTATTACTTAGTAAATAATATCTAAGTAAATTTTATATACTACTATTATTATAATTATTTAGTTCTATAGTAATAGTAATATAGTATTTTAGAATATAATATATCTATCTAGTAATTTACTAGTAGTATATTAATAATTATCCCTTACTTATATAGCTTTTCCTAACCCCTATTTATTTATATATTATAAATTAGAAGTATTAGAGGAAGTTTCTCTCTATCTTTATAATTAACCAAGAAAAGTTAGAGGATTTGTACTATAGGTTTTAATTTTATTATATTATTATAGTTTTATTAAGAGAAAGCATTAGGGTACCCTATAAAGTAACTTAGGTATTATTTTAAAATAAAACTAAATTCTTAAAGTTTCTATTTACCTAGTTTACTATTCAAAGATAAGTTTAAAGTTCATAAAATATTCTAAAGTTTTAAAATTAGAGAGAATAGTAAATAGTTCTACTATACTTTATAATTCTATTAATTATACTTTTAGGTATAATACTACTATAAATAGCTTTTTATTATAAATAGTATAGTTCTATTAGCTTAGTATAAGTCTAGCTAAATAATAAGTAACTAGTTATAATATATTATCTTTATTTTCCTATAAAAGGGGATTATTTAATACTACTCTTAAGTAATCTATTTCTATTACTATATATTACTCTAGGTTTTATTAAGTTATAACTAGTTCTGAGATAAATATAAATTTAAGTTCTTTAAATATTTACTAGTATATAATCGTCTAGTAAAATAGTACTTTTCTTTATATTAGTTATATAAGGGGTTTTATTAAGCTAGAGAAGTAGTTAATTAAATTATAATAGAAGTTTGTGAATCTAAGGAAATTTTAAATATTATAGATATTTTTGGGGATTTCTTACTTTTATATAGATTTAACTTTTTTAAGGTTATAATAGATATTTTTCTTTACTTTAATAATAAAACCTAGATATTTTATTTATTTTACTAAGAATCTATATTTCTCTAGGTTTTAGTATAAACTAGTTTTTTATGATTATTTAAAGATTTACCTAATTTTATTTTTATAATAATATTTTAATTTATAATTATAGATAAGGATATTATCTAAGTAATTTATAATAAAGTTAGTAAGAATACCTTAGAATATATTATTAATATAAAATTAGAATATTATAAGTATACTTATTAGTTTAAAAAGGGTAATAAGTTACTTAAATAAACTAAGATAGGTATAAAAAGTAGTTTTATACTTATCTCTTTTTAAAATATAAATCTTATTAAAAGCTATATAATATTATCTTTTATGAACTATATTATTTTAGATAATAACTATAATATTCTTTTAATTAGTAATAATTATAAGTATTAATAATATTAAAAACATAATAATCTATATAAAACTACTATTTCTTCCTAGGTTTCTTAATAAAAAGGATAAGTATTCTAGTTATAGATAAGCTAGTTTAGATTTAACCTTTATTTATCAAGTCTATTACTTAGTATTAGATTTTAAAGAAGTATTCTTTTAATATATTATAAAATAGTTCTTATAATAAGTCTAGTTTAGTTCTATCTAGGCTTTTATTTAGGTAAATATAGTAGTTAAAAAGCTCTTTATAAAAAAAGAAACTAGAGATTTTATCTTAATCAAATAGGTTTATAAAGGAAATATAAGTAGCTAGTAAAATAAATAGTAGCTACTCTAGAGTTATAGGTAATATAGCTATTAAAACTATATTAATTTATATAAAGTTATTTGTTAATTNTTACTAACTATTTATATTCCCCCTCTTCTAAGTTAAAAGATATTATAACTAGTAACTTAATAAGATCTATAAATCTATTTATATATATCTTTTTTAGTATATTACTAATAACCTAGATAATTAAACTACTAATTAAATCTATCTATATCTTATTTCTTATAAAGTTTAACATAACTTATTAGTATTATAACTATAATTTCCTAAAAAAGCTAAGTATACTATCTCTAAAATTATATAGAATAAAGTTTCTAATACTTAACTATTAAAATTAATCTATACCCTAATTATCTTAGTAATATAAATCTCCTAATTAATACTTAGGATAGTATCTAACTAGTATAGTTATAATAATATAATAAATATAAAATTCTATTACTTTATAACTCTTTTACTAATTACTCTATAATAATTATAATTACTATTAACCTAGATAGAAATAAAAGACTTATTATTTATTAATATAAAGACTAAAAAAAGTAGCTTATCTATTTATTTCTATATTTCTCTAGTTTTATCTATTATTATAGTAATAACTTTAGTAATTATACTAAACTACCCCTTAAGGAGTCTTTTCTAGGGAACTAGGTTTTTTCCTTATTATTTATAATTTTTTATCTAATTATAAAATTTAAATATTAGTATTAGAAGTTACTAGCAGGTAGGTAGGCTATAGCTTATATTCTATAATAAAATAGTTCTTAGTACTATAATATATATAAGTACTAGCTTATATATATACCTAGATAACTATAGAGTTTACTTAATAGGTTTTATATACTTTAGTAGAAGGAGCTAACTAGGGCTTACTAGTTATAGTAATATACTTATTTAACCCTTTATAGTATTAAAAAGTAATAGTATAGTAATATTATACTAGTACTAGGGTAGTATAAACTACCCCTATACTTATTATCTATATATCTTTATTCTAATTAAGTATTAGTTTTAACTAGAGAAAGAACTTAAATTACTTATAGTTTTATAACTCTATATTAAAAATCTCAAGGTTTATTATAATTATATAATAGTATTAAATAGTAGTATAATAGTCTATCTAGTTAATATTATAGCTATTAGTAGTTATTTAAATTTAGTAAGAGAGAGTTAGTTAGAAGTAGTTTAGTTTAATATCTCTTATTTAAGAATACTTTTTTACCTATTTTATAGTTAATTTAAATTTAATAAAAGACTTAGTAAATATCTATTCAAATTCCTAATAAAAATAGTAAATCTTCTTAAGAGTTTAGATACTATAATAAAAGTTCTTATAATACTTAGTAAAATACTAAAAGAATATTTAAATATCCTAATTATACTATAATCTTTATATAATATAAGAATTACTAATTTATATCTAGATTTCAAATAATAAACTAGTCTATAAGTATTACTAGAAGTCTTTAGGTCTTTTAATAAAAGCTTAATTAATTTCTAATTTATACTATATAATTATCTATTATATAGGAAAGTAGAAAACTTTATTATTAAAATAAGTATTAATAGGGAGTAGTTTGTATTTTAGAGAAAATAGTTATAGTATTTATAGGGTTATATTATAATTTTATTAGAATTATATAAAAATATTTCAAAAGGTTTAGTTTTTATTTTCTATTAGGTTAATCTATTATTAGTCTATTAGAACCCTTATTAAGAGCTTTAGAATAGTAATATCTATTATTATTTTCTCGTTATCTTCTATTTATATTATTATTTACTATTTACTACTAAGTTAAACTTAAATAAGAAATTTATTAATATTAGAAACTAGTTATGAGAAATACTTTAGTAGTACTTTAATAGTTTTATAATAAATTTGAAGAGTTTATACTTATAGTGAAAACTCTTTACTAGACTATTAGGGTAGTAGTTATATAAAGCTTTAATAGTAATATTTTATATAAGTTTTAAGGTTTAGGTCTATAATAAAAATAATTGAATAGAATATAAAAATATATTTTATATTTGTATTTAATTACTTTTACTCTAAACGTGAAATAGTGTCTAAGCTTTTTACTTTATACATAGGTCTAACTATAGATTTTACCTAGTAATAGTATTTATATTGATACTAGCTTATAACTAGTTAAAATAGTAATGAAATTACTTATTATTATAGATAATTATACCGCTAATTCTAATATTTAACCCTATAATAGTAGAAGATATTATAGTAATAGTTAGGGAGAGCTTTATTAAGACTAAAGTTTAATATATATAGCTGAAAGTAACTACTAAAGTTATAGGGTTAAGAACTTTTATAAACCTCTTAAAGATAAAATAAAATAAAATAATACAAACTAGGTATTCTATAATTTATTATTTTTCTATATCTATTATAATAGAACTAAAATCTCTTCGAAATNAGTATCGAAATCTCCTCAAAATCTATATAGCTACCTATAAAAAGATAACTATAAAATAAGTATAGAGATATCTAGCTATAACTATTATAACTAAGACTATTACTTTATTAAAATAAGTTTAAATAAACTTATCCTAAGTATTATAATTAATAAATAACTTATAAATATTCAAAACAAAATTATCTAGCTAATCTATAATTTATTATACTAAGCTAATGATATCGGGGACTAGGTATTAATGAAGTAATATTTTGATATTAATATACTATTATAATACTAATTACTAGATATTTTAGAATATTATAATAATATAATTATAGAGGTTTTAAAAACTATTTAGCTATACTAGGAATATCTATATTTATATAAATATTATTTATAAGTTAACTATAATTAATATATTAAGATTATTTACTAATAAAGGTAAGCTGAGTCCTACTATGCTTATTTAGAAATTATAAGTTAGCTTATATTAGTAGTAGAGAGTCTTTATATTAGTAGTATAAAGTTTCGTCTTAGGAGTAAGTAAAGTTTAGTCTAGAGGATATTAAGGTTATAGATATCGAGGTTATAATAAATATTTAAATAGAGTACTTATAGTTAGTAGTAATTAAATATCTTGAGATATTTAAATTATAGGTAGCTATAAAAGTATAAGGGCGTGAGGGTATAAAGGTATAAAAGTATAAGGTTATCGTAGAAGGAGTTATTAGTTATTTATTATTGAAAAGGTTAATATATAGTAGGTATACTAGTTATAGTTACGAGGGATTCAGTCCCAGAATAACTAGGGGCTAGCTATAGTAGTTAGTAGGGGGGGGGGGGNGGGGGGGGGTAGGAAGGCTAAAGTTATACTTTAGGGAGCAATATATCTACTAATAGTTATAGTAGAGAGCGAGCTATTAACCCCTCTTATTTTATATTTTTAAAAAAATAGAAAACTAGAAATATAAGTCTTTATTATAAATTATACTTAACTAGTTAATTCTAGTTTTATTTACGTTTTAGTTATTATACTTAAGAAACTAGGTATTAGTAAGTTACTAGTAAGTTTCTGGTACTATTTTCCAGTAGACCTTTTATATTCTTTCTCTTATAAACCTAAGGTGTAGAATTTATATTAGATATTACTATTCAAGTTTTATATAACTATTATTTTTATAGTTTAGTAAAAAGTTTTTATTTTAAATATAAACTTTTTAAGTTTATTATGATATTATTAAAGTATTACTAAAGTATTTCTTATAACTAGTTTCTAATATTAATAAACTTCTTATTTAGGTTTAAATTAATACTAAATACTAGGTAATAAAAGAAATAGAAAATAGTAAAAGATAAAAATAGATATTATTACTCTAGAATTTTTAAAAGAAGTTCTAATAGACTAATAATAGACTAATTTAGTAGAAGATATAAACTAGGTTTTCTAAGATACTTTTATATAGTTTTAATAGTATTATAACATAGCTTTATAAGTACTATAAGTACTTTTTCTACAGAAGAAACTATTTTTAATTAATCCCTTTTTAATAGTAATATTTTCTACTTTTCTATCTAATAGACAATAATATAGTATGACTTGAAAATTAACTTAGGTTTTATTAAGAAATTTAAAAACGTCTAGTAATTCTTATAGACTAGTTTATTACTTAAAGTTTAGATATAGATTAGTATTTATCTTATTATATAACGATTATAATATAATTAAGATATTAATATTCTTTTCTAGTATTTTACTAAGTATTATAAGAACTTTTATTATAATATTTAGGCGTTCGAGAAAATTCGCTATTTCTATTAGGAGTATAAATCAATATTTATTAAGGTTTGTATTAAGTTTAAATTAGTTATATAATAGGTAGGGACGTATTCCTAAATAAGGGATATCTAGTTAAATTATTTCTAATTAGTTTTTTCCTATGAAATTTGGATAGTTATTATTAATTATAATATTAGTTAGATAAATTATTATATTACTATTTAATATTATTATGTAGTTATAATAGACTTTGAGATTTCTAATATAGAATTACGAAACTATAATTAATTATAATTCTTATCCTAGTTAGAATTAATAGTTAATTAGAATAGGGATATATAGATAATAAGTATAGGGGTAATTGAGGTTATTTTAATACTAGTATAATATTACTATACTACTATCTTTCCTTACTATAAAGGGTTAAATAAATAAGTTATTATAACTAGTAAACTTTAGTTAACTTCTATTATAGAAATATAAAACGTTTAATAAGTAGACTTTATACTTATCTAGGTATATATATAAGTTAGTATTTATATATATTATAATACTAAAAACTATTTTATTACAAGATATAAGTTGTGACTTATGTATGTACTAAATCTCTAATATTAATATTCAGAGCTTATAGTTAAATAAAAGGATTATAGATAATAAAGAAAAAACCTAGTTTCCTAGAAAAGACTTCCTAAGAAGTAAACTAGTAGGAGATTAATAATGATACTATAGTGATAAATAAAACTAGAGAAATATAGAGATAAATAGATAAATTAACTTTTTTTAGTTTCTATATAAATAAATAATAAGTCTTTTGCTTTTATTTTAATTAATAGTAGTTATAATTATTATAGGATAGTTAGTAAAAGGTTTATGAAATAGTAGAACTTTATATTAATTATATTACTATAATTATACTCGTTAGGTACTATTTTAAGTATTAATTGGGAGATTTATAATACTAAGATAACTAGAGTATAAATTAACTTTAATAAATAAATATTTAAAGTTTTGTTCTATATAAGCTTAGGAATAATATATATAGCTATTCTTAAGAAGCTATAGTTATAGTACTAATAGGATACTTTAGATTTTGTAAAAAATGAGATATATATAGATCTAGTTCATAGCTTAACTATCTAAATCATTCATAACATATTAAAAGGGATATATATATCGATAGATTTGTAGAATATATTAAGTTACTAGCTATAATATTTTCTAGTTTAGAAGAAAAGGGATATAAGTAATAAGTAATTAATTTAGTATAGATTAATATAATTTTGATAATTATATCATCTATAGTTTCAGAATAGTTAATATCTATTTTACTAGTTATCTATATTCCTTTTATAGACTTATTTAACAAGGATAAAGTTTCTAGTTTTTTACTTGATTAGGGACTTTTTAGTTATTATATTCATCTAAAGAAAAGTTTCGACAGAATAAAGCTAGACTTATTATAAGGACTATTTTATAATATACTAAAAGAATATTTTCTTGAGGTTCAATATTAGATAATATTTTATAGATAAAGGTTAGGTCTAAGCTAGTTTATTTATAATTAAGGTATTTCTTTCCTTATTAAGAAACCTAGGGGAAAATAGTAGTTCTATATAGATTACTATACTTTTAATACTATTAATACTTATAACTATTATTTCTTATTAGTAATTAAAGAAATATTATATTTATTATTTAAAGTAATATAGTTTATAAAAACTAATATTTATATAGCTTTCTATAAGATTCATATCAAAGAGAGAAATAAATATAAAATTACTTTTTAGATCTATCTTAGTTTATTTAAATAGTTTATCATTTCTTTTAAGTTGATAAATTTACCTATAATATTTAATACTATATTCATAGTATATTTCAAAGTACCTTTAATACCTTTATTATAGTTTACTTAGATAATATCTTGATTTATAGTTATAGGTAAAAGGATAACTATAAAGATAAATTAAAGAAGTTTCTAAGTAGCTATAGGGGGCTAGTTTATATTTAGACTTGGAGAAATATAAATCCTTAGTAAAATAGATTAAATATCTAGGTTTCCTTCTTACAATAAAGAGAAGTATTTATTATAACTCTAAAAAAGTTAAAATTATATAGGAATAGGAAGTTCCTAAGAATATCTATAATATTCAGAGTTTCCTTAATTTCGTAAATTTCTATTATAATTTAGTTGACTATTTTTCTAGTTCAATAGAACCCCTTAAATAACTAATATAGAAAACGATATTATTCTACTAGAATACTATATACTAATGAGTATTCGAAATACTTAAATTTATATTCATCTTAGAACTAATGATAACTTACTATAATCTAGAATAATATATAATAATAGAAATAGATTATTAAAAAATAATATTAAGTAATTACTTCTTATCAGAAAATAGGGATAATATATTATAGCTAGTTATTTATTATTTAGCTAGACTTATCTTAACCTAACAGAATTATATTATTTATATTAAGGAATTACTAGTAGTAGTTTTATACTTGAAACTATAGTTAGTAGAGTTATAAAATATTATAAAACTATTTACTATTTCCTCTAATTATAAAGTTTTAGAATACTTTATAAACCTTAGATCTATCTTAGAATAATTTAGTTACTTTTACTCTATACCTAGAATGATATCTAAACTCTTTACCTTATATATAGACTTAGATATAAATTTTACTTAATAATAACATTCATACTAATACTAGCTTATAACTAGTTAAAATAATAATAAATTTACTTATTATTATAGATAATTATACCCCTAGTTCCGATATTTAACTTTATAGTAATAGAAAACCTTGTAGTAATAGTCTATATAGGGAAGGCTTTATTAAGACTAAGGCTTGATATATGTAGTTAAAGGTAATTATTAAGGTTATAGGGTGAAGAACTTTTATGAATTTCTTGAAAATAGAATAAAATAGAGTACTAAGAGCTAGGTATTCTATAATCTATTGTGTTTCTATATTTGTATAATAGAATTGAAATTTTTTTGAAATGTATATAGCTATTTATAAAAAAAGAAGTATAGAATAGATATAGAGATATTATTAGAGGTTAGCTATAAGAGGTGTTTTAGTAGTATTTTAATAGTATTATGATAAACTTGAAGAGTTTATATTTAAAGTGAAAACTTTTTACTAGACTATAGGGGTAGTAGTTATATAGAGTTCTAATAGTAATATTTTATATAAGCTTTAAGGTTTAGGTCTATAATATACCCCTTACTACCCCTCTATTTTATTATTATAGTAATACGTAACATTAATAGTTTTATAATATACTAGTAATATTAAACTACTTAAGTTAGTTTAACTAATAAGAAAAATCTACTTAAGATATTTCCCCTAAGTATTATTAATATTAGATAGTTTTGTTAATAAGAAAATTCAGGCTATATTTACCTCTAGTAATCCTATACTATATTCTCCCCCTATTAATCTATAAGAAGTCTTTTTCTTCTTTTTTTATATAGCCCTATTTTTTTCTCTCTAGATTTATGTAAATCTTTATTCTGTGCCTATTATAATACTACTATTTCGCTACTTTTCTACTTTCTTTCCCTTTCTTGTATTTTATCTATTATTATATTAACTATTACTACTACTAGTTCTAGACTTCCTAATAATAATCCTTCTTACTACTATACCTTTCCTAAATCTATTACTTATATTTATCATAGTTATATTATTAAAGGTAATTTTAATAATAAGAAGAACTAGCTTTTTAATATAGTTATTTCTATTTACCTGAATTATTATTTTAAAAGAAATAGGAATAGTATTATTTATATCTATATATTAAGTTATAGCTAATCTTATTATAGATATTTGAAGTTAAAAAGTAAATATAAGTAAGGTCTTTATTTCTTTACTACTAGCCTTAAGCTATATATTACTAGGTATTAAGTTAATTATATAATTATATATAGTAACTATATTATTACTTTTATAGTTATTCTTTCTAAAGAAAAGAGTAATATTATAAACTACTATACTACTATTCTTTTACTAGAGTTTTCTATTATAGTCTAGTACTATAATAATTATTTCTATTATATTTAATAGGTAGTTTATACTTATATTACTATTATATTTATTATTCTTTCTTCTTATATTAAAAGTATTTTTAATTTTACTTTTATTTTTATTCCCAAGTAGTTTATTACTAGCTTTAGTAGTATTATATAAATGATAGTAAATCTCTCCTCTTTTCTTTCCCTGTTTTTATTATATTAATTTTTCTATAATAAAGTATTATAATATATTCTAGTAGTTATATTATATTCTACTAATATTATAGTTATATTTGTAGTTTTAT
Organism: Colletotrichum trifolii; assembly: GCA_004367215.1. Lineage (NCBI taxonomy): Eukaryota > Fungi > Ascomycota > Sordariomycetes > Glomerellales > Glomerellaceae > Colletotrichum > Colletotrichum trifolii. Next base: position 20,643 of record RYZW01000425.1, read on the forward strand.
TAATACTAGTTTACTTATTTGCTACTACTATTAAATTACTATTCCCTAGTAATACTAATAATACTTTACTTATAAATAAGTACTATTTATTATTATTTTTAATAATAAAGAAGAAGAGGAAGAGGAGGATAATAAGAGGGAAGAGGAATTCTATAGGTATACGGAGGGGTAGGATAATACTAATTTCTTTATTTTATTTATTTATTTAGTATTTTAGGGGTAAGTTTAATAGCTAGTTATATATATTTCCTGGGGGTTATTATATTACTTAATTTGTAGTTTATATAGTGTTTTGATATTAGTAAATTAATACTAGGTTATTATTCTTTTTAATATTCTTATATTATAACTTAAATTATATTATAGTTTTATTATTAGTACAACTTTCTAAATGTTTTGATATTAGGGTATTATAGCTTCTCTATTTAACTAGTATATTATAGTTATATTCTTATTTTAGTATATTCTTTACTATAAATATCTCTTTAATATTATATTCTTCTTAGGCTTTATTATCCTTTGTAGTAAAGATTAAGATAGGATTAGAATATATATCTATATATTACTATAATAGTAATAGGCTACCTTCTATTTATTTAATAAGGTTAATATAGAATATTAGGTAGATATTTATAGGGATATTTAAAGAAATATTTAGTAGGTTCGGTATATTAATAATTTTATACTTAGAAGATATTTAATTAAGTTTCTTATTTAGTTAATTTATTTTGATATAGTGTAGTAATAGTTATATTTTGTTTTTAACTTAGAGTGTTTTACTTACCTATTATATTTTATTTGTATTTATTTTATTGTATTATTATATATATATTATTACTCTTGAAGTTATAGTAATACTACTTTTAAATAAAATAAGAAAACTAAGGTTTATTTTAAGCTAGAATATAGAGTTTACTTTATTATTTAGGAATATAGGATAGGTATAATTTTAAATTTATTTAGGAGTTTAGTTAGGTTTATTTTAGTTACTAAAGAGTTTTTATTATTTAGTATTAGTTAGTAAGTAGTACCATAAGTTAGTTAGTCTAGTTATAAGAAAGTAATCTATATTTATAGAAAAACTTGAATTTTAGGTATCACTTTCTTTACTTTATTATTTATCTAGGGATAGAATAATATTAATAAAAGTTATTATACTTCTATTAATTAGTATAACATTATCTAGAAAATACTAATTTAGTCTAAATTATAGTTAGTAATAGTCAATATAGGGAAGTTATAGAACTACTATTAAATATCTCGGAATTTCTTTATATAAGTCTTAATAGTTATAAATATTATAGCTTTTAATTATATATATTTTAATAATAGGAGGGGCTAATAGTCGCTCTCTACTATAATTATTAGTAGATATATTACCCCCTAAAGTATAACTTTAGCCCTCCTATCCCCTCCCTACTAACTACTATAACTAGCCGCTAGTTAATCTAGGGCTAAACCCCCCGTAACTATGATAGCTAGTATACTTGCCCCGTATTAACTTTTTCGATAATAAACAACTAATAATTCCTTCCGTAATAACCTTATACTTTTATCCCTTCATATCCTTATAGCTATATATAATTCAAATATCTTAAGATATTTAATTACTACTAACTATAAATACTTTATTCGAATCATAACCTCGATATTTATAACCTTAATATCCCTATTATAGACTAAGCCCTATTTACCCCTAAGACGAGACTTTATATTACTAATATAAAAGTTCTCTATTACTAATATAAACTAATTTATAATCTTTATATAAACATAATAGGACTTAGCTTACTTTTATTAGTAAACGATTTTAATATATTAATTAAGTATAGCTAATATACGAATAATATTTATATAGATACGGATATTTCTAGTATAGCTAAATAAACTTTAAAGCCCCTATAATTATAGTATTATAATACTTTAAAGTATCTAATAACTAGTATTATAGTAGAATATTAATATTAAAGTATTATCTAATTAATACTTAGTCTCCGATATTATTAGCTTAGTATAGTAGCTTATAGGATA